>JAAAKL020000556.1:6311-40113 GCA_010016065.2 Carybdea cf. marsupialis auct. non (Linnaeus, 1758)
TCTGCTATTCTGTCTATTCTTTGCTACTCGGTCAGTTTTCTTCTATTCTGTCTATCATCTGATGTTCTGTCTATTTTCTGCTATTCTCTTTCTACTCTAACAGTAATGATCTCTGCAAACCCTTGTGTACAACTTTATTCTAATCCTGCATCTAGATATACAAGACTTTATTAAAATGCTTTGTAAGGGAGGTATTACGTTCTGTTCTGATTTTAGGGTGTATTAATTGACAACTGCAAACATGAAATCCCCTGACAATCTTATTTAATACATATTGAGATCTTAAAGTAATGATAAGGATTAAGTATTTCAAACTGCATTTTTAAGAAATATGGTAATATAAGTGAAGAGATTAATTTTTGAAAATGATGCTGTTTTGTGAAATTGATCACGAAGGGGCTTTGTCATTAAATTTAGCATTGATTTGCCTTTATGAGACAATTAAAAAGTTCATCACGATGATATAAGCCAAATTCTACATCAGTGCGATAATCAGGGTACTTGTCTTTGCAATTTTTATCTAAAATGTTACAACATAGGCCTACTTTTCCTCAAATCTCGACCACTCTTGTTTCTTGTGGATTTTTATACCAATGTACAGTTAATGTTCCTGAGTTTCCGAGTAATTATCAACTTCAGTCAATTTGTCTTTATGTCAACTGTGTGATAAAATGCCAAAAGGCAACTTTTGTTTACCTTTTTTACACACGACAACTTTCTTGTTGATTAATAGAATGCATTATGTATTACTATGAGTGTGGTTGCTTACCAATTCCTCTTTCTTTCTGTTTATTCACAAGCACTTCAATTTCATTCAATTTCTCTTACTGCCCCTTGAATTTCCTTTAACTTTGTCCTTACGAGAGCTCTTTTTGTAATTCAATATGTTGTAGGAAGATCCTATAACTTCTTATTTATTATATTTATCAAATTATGGATATTAAAACCTTCTCTCATTTTTAAGAATTTCATGCTTACCTTCCAGCATTGCTTGCATGGTTTTCTATTTTTGTACCGAACTCAATTTTGCTCCCTAGGAAAATTTGTAATTCATCGAATATCAAAAGCTTCTGTGTTGATTATTGCCAGGGTTTGTTATGCGAAATTTTTTATATGTTAGAGGGCACCTTCCTTTCTGCGGTAGAAAAGCAAAGTTAAATTCAGAAAACCCATTTTCCAATTAACTTATTATTGACTCACTCTGTGTGTCAATTAAGAATAGAAAAAAGGTGCGCTAGGTAAGACATGCCACACTTTCGAGCCACGTTCTGTGCTTCTACTGCAAACAATACCTTCTTCATCGTACAATTGTGACACTAAATGACGATTGCAGATAGCAGTTAACTAACACCGTCGGCGTATTTACCTCTTCTACATTTTTTGCTCATTTCAATATGGCTCATTTCAATACGGCGGATTCTTAATCAGTTGGCAGATGCGGTACATGTTCTCTCCCGATATTTTTATCTCATGTCCTCAAAGCAAGGCTGTTATTGACAGCAGATGTAATGACTTGTATCATAATTAACCATTCTCAAGCATTATATATTGTTTACCTTAACCATTGTAAGAATTGTATCTTTATCGACTCATATCGTCAAAAATCTCTGTATTCATTTGGTTATCAATAAATTAAATTTTAAGAATTAACCAATTGAAGAGATGGGCAATATAGCTCAACAAACTTATTGTTGCACTTCCTCAAAGCCTTTTTCGCTTACTCGCAACGTGCATAACTTGGACATGCCCTCTAATGAAATGCCCTGTTTTGGAGGTCATCATTCATTGGCTGTAGGGATAACAATATTAGCTCAACTTTAATCAATGATGGACCTTTATAATACGCTCGACCGTCTCTCTCATTTGTCACTGGTTTGTTGATCACAAGACAAGAACATCTTACATAATCATGATGAAAATTAGAAACCTGTAACTAAGCTGCAGAGTGCAGGCTCTTGGAACGGGTTATCAGAATTGCAAGAATAAGTTTCCAGAGTTACTTTAAATTTGTGTCAATACATATGTATATGGTTGCCACCTTAAAAAGTCAGCGATGGGAAAGTTTCTGAAAAAATTTCGGTAAGTAAGGAAATTTTATTAGTCAGTTTAATTTTCTCTCAGTGTATCTTGCCATATAAACAACCATGAGGTTCATAGAACGAATTTTTTATTTTCGTTTACGAGCCTTCATTATCGGTTACAAATGTCCTGAATATCGTTATAAAGTAATCCCCTTATCAAGGCAACTTGGATATTATGTTTCTCGCTCATTTTTTCAATGTATGTTACAAGCATGTCTTATATCATGCGTACTCTAACTTACACGTTTACGTATTCCCATCAAAGGGTCTTAGACAAGGCTCTTGAATCCAATTTGTTTGTCTTTATATAACATTGCTGTGATATCCCGGGGCACAGATTGACTCATTGAGAGTATCTGTAGTCAACTTTCTCATGAGTGCTTTATCAATATGAATAACAAGTAATTTATCGTATACAAGATGAATAGCACCTATTGCAATTGTTAATCTCATGCTTATGAAGGCAGTTCCATCTATATCCATTCACAAACGGAGATTAAACTATTGTTGGTTTGATATACAATGATCAGGCCTTCTCTAATTTGCAGCCTTTCACTGTCGCTTAGCATACAATCAGTAATAAATGATCTGTATGAATGACTTTCAAACGAACTATGGTGTTAAAAACTTTTACTTAATGGAATGTCATATATAGGTTTGAATACATTTCTAAGAGTACTTACCTGATAGTACAAAAACACTGATCACGATTTAAATCAGTTTACACTACGTAAGATTCACTGTCTACAAATGATCCTGTGAAACTGAAGAACTTTTCATTAGAATGATTATGTAGCTCCGTAATCCTAGGAAACCCTCGTCATTTGCTTCGCTTATGGAGAAGCATAATAACTGTTTAAGTCGAGATTGTGTTGCTACTAAACTTTTGGACATTTGGGCAACCGATTCTACACTTCCCGTCTCTTTAAATTTCGATCACATGGGCTGGGTGAGCTGAATAACTTTGTTGAAGAGACGTTGCCAAGCGTCCTCACCTTTAACATCAGACGCTAGTTCGTCGTTTCCAAAGCAAACTCTAATACAAGAAGGCCACACTGTAATAAACTCTTAGATGGCCTATCGCTCTCTCCAGCACACATTCCAGCAGACTCTCCGGCACATTTTCCAGCACACATTGCACCACGCACTCCAGTACACATTGCACCACGCACTCCAGTACACAGTGCACCACCCACTCCAGCACACACTGTGCCACGCACTCCAGCACACAGTGCACCACGCACTCCAGCACACACTCCAACTCGCACTCCAGCACATACTCCAGCACAGACACACACTCCTGCACTTATACCCTGAAACAGATTTTTCAAATGGATGTGCACTTAAACCCACAAAGAGAAGTCATACCCATTTCCCATAAAGGTTTGTCTGATATTAACACGTATTTGTTAATAAATTTTCATGGTCTTTTCAGGCTATAGTATATTTACGCCACAACTTCCAGGTTTACCAATGATATAACGTACAGTAGACGATCTCAAGAAAGTGCTCATTGAATACACAACTATGTATATAACTTCAGTTAAAATTCATGAACCTAGACACAAAACTGACATTGCCTTTAAACAAAAATGCATTTTATGTAAATAAACACACTTTGAAACTAAATCAGCATAATGAATCTCTTATGGTTTTTAGCGCAATAATCATATATCTATTTTTGATGTTAACGATTTGTAAAGACACTTGGGAGGAAAATTGATTCTGAACAAATTAGACTCTAGACCTTACATTTTCAGTGAACATGCGAAAGAGGATTATAAGCGGGTTCTCTTATGTAGCGAAAGGCGTGATGAACAGGATTAAGAAAATTTGAAAAGATAAAACATTCAATATCTTTTAATTGCCTCAGGTACATTTTAATCATATTTATATATGTTGCAATGTAGTGTCTATGCAGAAAAGGATAATAAACTCAAAACACTTGTAGTACATATACCAGTAAAAGATTTAGGGCAATCTTGATGAAATTTACACTATATACTTTTTGATGCAAAAATGCCACTATATGTAATAGTGTTATATAGGATAGATAGCAGTCAAACAAATCAGATAATATTTCAGTTCAGGTTTTGTTCTTCTGTAATCATTTCTAGATTTTTGTACAGTGTACAGGAAGTCTCTTTTCTACATAGATTCAGCCATTTTCATGTCAATAAATTGATACAAAATAACTGTAAGAGAGTTCGAATTTGTACAATTTAAGTACGAACCTTAAACAGATAACATAATAAACGAGGCCGACGCAATATTTCTATAAATATAAATCCCTGCACCGAAAGAAGGAGAGTAGTAAGGCCTACAGTTGTGCACAGTGCTCCGCACGACATTTCTTATAATTAAACCGTCCTGACATCATTGGAGTCACTAACCCTTATTTTTTTGGACACCAGTATTCTGGATTTGAAAAACAAAGACAATTTTCTGAGAGTATAAATTTTCCTCTATTGCCATTTGATGATAAAAACATTAGGATATTTAGAGGACAGAACATTCATAACAGATAATGATTTTGTGCAGGACATCTTATTAATATAGGTAATGCAAATTATGGGAAAAGGGAAGAAACTGTACCAACGAAAGCGTGGTGAATATATGGAATGCCAATGGGTTCATCCCATGGTAAGAAAAACTACAAGAGAATTCTCGTATACAGTGTCTTGCTGCTGTAGATGTGCTGTCAATGGCAGGAGAATAATCTCCTGCCGTACTTGATATTCTTGTACTTTCAACTTTTAAATTATTTACCTTAATTCATATTCCATAGACGTCAAATACTGTTAAGATAAAGACTCTAATGGAAATGAACACATACTCTTAGTAACCTAAGCCCTCCCTCGCGTCACAGCATCTGCAAAATCTCTCTCCTGTATTTTCCCATTCGAAACACCTGCTGTTATTAAAATAATAATATGCTTGGTCTTCTCACTAAATGAATGATTATATTAAGTCAGCCATAGTTGGTCGATCAAGCCAAAGGAGTCTTAAGGGACAATTTCATATAACTGAAAAAGTGGTGATATAGCAGAGGATTGTGAGTATTGCAATTCGGCAATTATTGGATCATCTGATTGACCCATTTGGCTGAGCGAGCTAGCAATTAAAAGCTGGTAAGTTGCTGTACTACCCTTCATAATCATGCAGCTCCAAGAAAAAGTTTGATACGGGACGTCGGAAGTTATGGAAAATATTTCTGATGGGAAAAAACGCTAGGTAGTCGATCAGCGCAAATTGTCTTAAGCATCTGCTTCTACGTGCTCGCTGGAGCTACCCTTTTTGATTGACGACGATCTAGCTACTATATTTTTCTAACCCTTCTTGCCTTGAAGTGATAAAAGGAAAGGGTAATATATAGTATCACCTACAAAACTGTTTCAAATATAATGTATATATTCGAATGTATACTAGAAATCCGTGTCAGAGTAGGAAATTTTGATTATTTTGATCTGGGTAAAATATTTCCTATGAAGTAAGAAACTTCAATAGTATGCCTTCGCAATATTGGACAGCAGAACCTTGTTAAGTGATATTAAATTCATTGATCAGGTGACATCTCAGGGTAGGTGGTAGCTGATGTAGTTCTTGTGAAGTAGTACATAAATGTGATAAATTCATAAATAATAAACAAACCTACAGGTTCAGAGGAGTGGTTCAGGTTTTATCGATAGTCTAGCTATGGACAACTTAAAAAAATACAATATATTCAGGTCAAACGAGTATCTGTATAACTCTGATAATCTTCATCCCAAAAGGCACGAAAGGATGTAAATAGTACCTAAGTTGTTACATAGCTGTATCAACCCTAATTAGCAATTTCTCCTGAGTTCTGGTTCTGTTTATCATCCTTCATACTTTTTGAGAGATGGTTTTGATTTGTCACAAAAGTCAAACCCCTTGAATCGGTCTTCTTGATAGGTTTGCACGTTTTGGCGGAAACAGTTAGCCATATTCTAAAGTTAGCATATTTATCTATTTACTTAATGGTACAGTTAATTATAAGACTTACCTTTATGATTTGATGCAATTGCTGACCCGGTCTTATGTTTGATGATACTTAAACTAGCTCAAGGTTGTGTTAACTTTGGTTCATAAAGTATAATGTATTCATCAAGTAGATAAGCTCATAAAATTATCTTTTGCAACTTAGTTTTAATGCCTTATGACTTTGGTCATCCATAATGATGCTGTATGGAGACCTCCTGATAGGTTCCGGAGAAACGTTCATACACCATTGTTTACATATCGCGAAGAGAACGTAACTGGAAGAAATGGCAGCTTTCTGTACATTGAGAGATTGAGTACCCCAATACAAGCGTCTTTCTTAGAAATGTATCGAGTTTCCACTTGATACCATTCAATACAGTTTATTTTATGTACACAAATAAACTATTTAGCTTCGTCCAAAGAAGATCTTCTTCCGTCTATCACGATATACAATTTCAAGTCTTTTATTAATTCTATAAGCAGGGACGTAGGAAGTATCTCAAACTTAGGGGGGCACAAGAGTCAAAGGGTACTTTTTCACTTACAGAACACTTTACTACGTGTTGGATTAAAGAGTGGATAAAAGGGCACTTTTTGCTTATTGCAAAATCATGCGGGTTCCTACGTTCCTACGTCCCTGTCTATGAATTAAGTTCCCTTCCCAAATGTCCTCCAACCTAAAAATACTTTTATGAAAACAATATTCAGTGGCAAACAGCTGCGCATATCTTATGAAGGCCGCTCTAAAGCTGTAAATAGCATTAACTAATAGTATTAACGTAGACACAGGTTAAGTTGATGACAAGCACCAATTAATACATTTCAAAAGTGACCGATGTTAAGTGGAAACCGATGTTGTACTTTTTCATCTGACAGTGTCATCTGACTAACCGATGACATTGTCACTTTACACGTTTGCTCTGCGATGACATTGTTACTTTACACGTTTGCTATGCGATGACATTGTCACTTTACACGTTTGCCATGCACTAACTTGTGTAACAGGAATCTTGTCTCTAATCCTCCTTTCTTATGCCAATCTAATTAGTAAGTTGCAAACAATTAGTCAAAACTTTGTTAAATTCTTTGGTGTTTAGTAGGCAGCATACAAAACATGCTATACGATTAGGATTATTCAAAATAGTTATTGTTAACGACTTTATTTATTTGGCAGTTAGATGTTGAAACTGATAGGATTGTCATTTCATCTATTAGCTACAGAAAGACCTGTGTATTTTAGTATTATCGGTAATGAGATTACAGCACAGCATGAAGTTACTGAACACAGTTCAAAAACCCATTCTTACAATACCGTTGAATTTCAAAGCGTAAAAAAAACCTTAATTCTTTATGTTTGGAACATAAAGAACAAATTAGGCGTGAAGTAAAAAAATTAGAGAACCTCGTGTCTACTAAACCCCTCCCCTAATTTGGGTAGACCTTGCACCATCTGATCAGTAGGGCTAGTGCTAATAAAAAGATTTGTAGTTACAAGAGCAAAATCAATTCACACTTTGAGACCACTGGTCAGATTTCAATAAACCTTCAAGCTTCAAGCACTTTTTCAATCAAAGTTCTCAAGATCCTCGACGAGGATGGAGAAAAATTCAAACACGAGGTGATAGGTGTGATAATCCATCCTTTGTAATTTACGTGGAATTCGCCGACTATTTATGTAAACAAACACAAGATGAGCAGGTTAATAATGTTACACATACAACCTACCCTTTTAAACTGACAATGGAATGAATGCAACTAATCTAGTCAAGTTTCATCAATCCAACAGGACCAGTTGTCTCGTGCTCAGGATGTTTACTGTAAAGTCAATTTAATTATCCTTTGCCTTATCTTGCTTTTCAACGGCGCATGTAAATTAAGATATGTTTTATCTATTCTCCCATCTTAGAGTGAAAAAGGTTTATTGCGTCAGTATGTTTATTTTCCGTTTTAAGATCCGGCTTTTGTCGTTATCATCAGAAATATTGTTCCACCATGGCTTGTGTTTACTAATGAAGTCAGGTTTGCTTTTTGTAGCAGCTGTAGCTTCTTTCTTTCGATAGCGAATAAGGTTCTACAGATATGCAAGCCACCGCTATATCTGAGGGCAATAGTTACCTCACTAAACCAGTTGACTTTGACTGTTGACTACATTATAGTTCCTTCGCTCAACGTTTTGTGTCTCACATCATTGACTGTTTTAAGTTCATCTGCTGGTGAAAAATCCACCATGCAGCACCTCATGGCTTCACCGTTACCCTGGCTAGGGTGGTTAACGGTTGCTAAGCCTTACCAAAGGGTTACCCGTGGTTTTGTCCGGGAATACTTATTGAATATTTGCAGCTACACCGTTACAGGGCATTCCCTGATCCGACACCTGGGGACCCCCTTGATAGGAGTGTTGTCTTCTCCTGGTACATTTACGGACACCAAGGTTACTAAGTGTAGAATCGGACAAACCGCCCGATCTGGTAAGGGTAAGAGTAGTTTCTATAACTAAAAAGGGCGCTTGAAATGATGCAGAGATTTACCGTTCTTTTCACTAGAGAACATAAATTTGTGGCTCATGGTCTTGGATAATGTTATTATATACATTCGAAATATTGTTAGATGCTCCAAATCTTAAAAAAATCCACGTGTAGATAAAAATATGCAAAGATTGATAGGTAGAAATTGTACCCTTAATCGAGGCAACACGTAATCTCTTTTTGGACAAAAAACTTATGCCTTTTCCCACCTCAGTCTACATCTCCAGTGAAGGCGTAAGAAAAACTTTGTCTAAATATCAATAAGATGTAATGTTTAGCGATAATTGTTATGATGACAACTAGTTGGAAAAACACTTCCTTATCAACATTTTGACTGTCCTTAGGCATTAGTGATGGCCTAGCTGGTTCTGGCAGTTACAATTACCAAGGTTTATCAAACCATTTACACACACAAACAGGACAGATGGAAACAAACGGGCAAACAGATTTGACAATTTCGATTACGATCTAAGACGGACTGAAAGTTTTGTACCCGTTTCAGACTGAGCCCCCAAAAGTTTTTGTAAGATTTAATACGTAGTTCCTCGAAATATTTTACAAATTTTACATCTAGTTACCAAGTTCAATAAGAGAAATCTTGCAATCATATTATTTAGAATTTGTAACAAGAGAGATAGAAACAAAAAAATGTACGGCCTGTTAAGATGTCTGTTATGGTAGTAATTGTACGCTTCGTACTGAATAGTACTAATAGATCGAGTCAGAACTAGACTCTATATACGACAAGATCATCTCTGTTCTCCATTATTTTTTATATAACATAATAATACAACTCTATAACTCCACAACTCGAAGTCCATAACTCTGTTAAAATCCGAAACTCTAAAACTCTGAAGAACTAGATTCTGACACCCTTAGATTCTGAAAACTCTGAACTCTTAGAACTCTGACCCACCGGTCAAAAGTGTTTATCTTAAGAATAGTCATAGGCGTGTCATATCCGATACTCCACTCCTTCCCAGGCTACTTCAATAACACACTTCCTGATTACGCCAAAATGGTAAATGAATTGATTCGATAGTGTTGTTGATTAACATTTTGTCGTTAACAACAGACCTTACACTGGACAACAGAGCCGCTAATTTTCCTTTGACATTGATTTCTCAAAGACACACCTTGAAAAAAAGGTGTCAACTAATTGTTTAGCTCATTAAAAACTTTAATCACCAACCTAGAGTGGAACGTTGCGCTACAAATTACCGAGAACGCTTAGCGATAGGCTCAACTTAAAATATGCAACCGTTTTCACATTCTCAGCGTAGAAAATAAAAGCACTGCGTTCTATTTGGATTCGTGTCAGGTCCTTCCTCAATCTGATTACCCTCTTCCTCTTGTTCATAGTCAAAGTTAGTAGATATTGACGTTGTCTACCCCAAAATATAGAGAACACTGTAATTATGACTCGGTGGAACATTGTCAGTGTTCGGGGACCAAAAGATGCTTATCATGTGAAACCGTAATATGTTTTTGAGAGCAATCTGCTTCATAGAGGCTATGTTGAAAACAGCGCATGCATGTAGTGGGGAGATTAAATCGTACCAGGCCCTTTTGGGAGTATGCAACGGATATACTCATAGAAATATAAACTCAAATAATTCTATGGTTGTGCTGAGGAGAAGAAGTATGACTCAGACAGCCTAACTGCATCTTAAATAGCAAATATGGAACAGGCAATTAAAAAAGAGGGAGAGGGTGTGCCGTGTGCGTTTTCAAAAAACTGTAGTAATTTCTGATAATAGAATTCTGAACCAACTCCAAGGGAATCATTATGGAGAATAGGGTAATGATACTTTTTAATGTTTCCCTGCAAGTTTTTAATAAGAGGTATTAGTACAAGCACTAGATTTTCACTAGGTATATTTCAAGTCAAGTTATTTGTGAATGTATTTTTGTATTTAAAATTTATGTGATTTCAAGGAGATATTTTAAATTGTAAATTTTTTTATTGATTTGATTTAAAAAGGTCGAAGATAGGATTATGCCTTTGGGATCCGAACATCCACGGATGTATGGCCTCCCCAAAACTCCAAGAAAGGATTGCCAGGCGGCTTTCAGAACATTTACAACGTGTACTTGACCTTTATTCAGAGAATTGTATCAAGGCCTTGTATACTTCGCTAAATTCATAGAAAACCGATATTTCTGTTCTTGTGATACTTTTCTCTGTTCTTTCGACATCAGTAACTTGTTTACAGATGTTCCTTCAGACGAGACAATTAAGATATGTGCCGAGGGGTGAGTTCATTGTCCATCGTTCCCTGAGAAGATATTCATAGAATTAATGGAAGTGACGACGCGTGTTGTCAAATGCAACTTCAATAATGAGATGTACCAACAACAAAAGAATGGCATAAGCATGGGCAGTCCCTTGGGTCCAGCATTGGCTAATATGTTTGTTAGTTTCTATAAACTTCGACTGTTCCAACCCTCACAAAACCTGCCGTTTGCTTCTGCTATGAAGATGACACATTTGCCGTCTTTAAAAACGAGTCCGAGTGTGATAAATTTCTTACAAAACTTAGTAATTTAGTTAAGGCACACAATTTCACCTGTGAAAAAGAGGTACACAACTCCTTGCTATTTCTTGACGTTTTGGTGGAGAATAAATGCATTAAATTTGTGACCAGTGTGAACAGGAAACCTACGATTTCTGGACGTCTTCCTGCTGCATAACACTCAAGTTGATTCCCATAAAAACCTTGATTCACCATGAACTCATGGTTTGTGCAAAAGAGAAATTACAGGCAGAAATTGATTCATTAAAGCAGATTTTTCTGTTTAACTGCTATCTTGAAGATGTCGTCGACTTTACTATCTATGCAAATTATCGCAGTTTCCTAGTGAAAAACTTTTACATGCCTCGTGTATTTAAAACTACCATGGGTTGGTAACGTTTTGCTTCGTTTCGAAAACCAGATCAATGAGGAGGGAAAATGTGACGTCACGATTTTGAAAATGTTTGAATTATAGAGAAAATACTCAATTTTCATATTACCCTATTAGTAAGAATGTACATGGCCACAATTTAGAATGTTGCCCTCTCTCAACATTCAGATATCAGCTTTCAAATTTTAAAATCTCTTTAACAAAACCTTATTATTTTATGCTGATTCCTAACCTAAGGAACGAAGGAATATCAACAGAGTTTTGACCAGAGATTTTTGAAATTCAAACGCCTCTAATTTAAACACTATATAAACTACAGGTCTGTTATTTTGAGAAACAGCCTACTCCAGCGTTGCCTTTAGATAACTGGAGTCAAATCTTACTATTTCCAAAACATTTGATTGGTGATGTCATCACTTTTCCTCTTCATAGGGCCATAGAGAAGCGTTTCTGACCTGTGACCCTACGCCTAGTTTATGCTTATAAGAAAGCGTTCTCAATTAACCACAAATACTGTGTGGCTTCCACAAATTACAATATTGGTGTCTAATCATTTTATTGCCAATTCAAAGCTGGCTTTGATGGCCGTACGACTTTGAGGTCAGCTGACAGAATAAAGCATCATGCTCTGTCCTTTATTCGCCACGCTTCAGCTTCTACAAGGAAACACCGACCTGGAGATTCACAAACCAAACGTCACTACTGAGCCACGTTTCTTGCCCATTGGGCAGCACTTGTTTCAAATCAAGACTGTGCGAAAATGTACACGGATCAACCCTTTCGTATGATAGGTACAGCAAGACTTGCTTTTCATTTAGCCTTTCTCGAATACGTCCAGATCAAAGCAAGAAAACCGTTGCTTTGTAGACAGAAAGAACTTCAGTGTCTTTTCATTGGGCTTTATCGGTTACCATTCAGTTTAACAGACACTGATCGGTCAAAACGACACTAATCTAGCAGTCAGGCCTCTGATTGGCTGCTTTCAAAACACAGTTTGGTATAAGTTTTATTCATTTCTTCTCAATTTCGATTTTGACGATTTTGTACACTGAGGAGTGTCAGACGAAAACAGTTTTTCAGTACTAAACTGTTTTCGCTGTTTTGTGCAGGTTTATTGTTTTGTACCACCAACAAACCTTTTAAAATACACTTTACTTTAGCTATAGCAGTTAGAAGTAGGCTGGTTAAAAAATTCAAGAAACGATTTATGTGGAAAAGCACATTCAACACGTCACGCTGACGTCATATACTGTATGAATGATTTTGCGCTGATCTCATCTATGTAACGCATAAATTATGTCTATCATTCAAATAAACAATTGCAGCATAATACCAAAGTTAACTTACTTATCTTTTCAAAGCCATTGATGTTCTACCAACTTCTTGCTCTCAATTAAACCTCATTTGCCAGCCATGATTTACTTCCTCCCTACTATGTTTAGTATGACCAAATGCAGTAGAAGAAATGCATCTGATCACAAAATGTTTCCCCTTAATCCCACTCCCTGAGGTAGTCTTAATTTCTAATGGTCTTCAACTGATTTATGATCATTTTATAGATTTAGACGAAGAGCTAGAACTTTGTACATGACGACAAAAACTTGCAAATTGTACTAATTAAGTCATGAACGTACATTATGGATTTAGTAGGCATTTCTCTACTATCATCTGGGATGTGCCTCTAATAAGCTCACCAGGTATTGCAATGTTAAATCAAAACATATGATGTTATAATTCCTATTATCACTGAAGATTCAGAGAAGTGCGTCATTTTTTTCTATTTCCCACTTGTGCTATTTCAGCCTGTCGCATATCTACGCGAGTTCAATATTCACTAAGCACAACATTTCACTCACTACTCTGAAAGTGCATCCAGCTTTAATAAAAAAATGTTTTATTGCGTTCTTCATTTGCATTATTTAAGTAATTATACTTAAATTTCCAGTTGATAATGATTAAAATAAAAATGAAGTGTTTATCCGGGGGGGGGGGGGGGGGGGGGTTAACCTGGAACTTCATGTATTAGCTGCAGAAAACCCTTTTTTTTCATTTGAAAACGATTATGTGGTTTCAAAGCCGTAAGGCTGACATGTGCCTAATCAATTTTCAACTATTCATATAATGCAATAATTTAATGTAAAAAGCGAGAATGTGTGTATGTTTAAGCGGAATAGATGATCATATTGCTTTTCCTATCATTATAAAACTTTGTATGGACACTCTCCTGGACCAGGAGCAGGTTATTAGCGCGTTTGGAGCCTCAATAGCCGCTTGAGGCCAGAAGTGAGTAAAAAGTGCATTCCCAGACTTCCCGGATGTGTCTTATGAGGGTATTCAGTACGTAGCAATGTACATTTATCTATTGTGTGCAAGTTGCATGAGAAAAGTCTTACGAGTGTATTCCAAGTGTAATCTGCATGCTGGAATGTACTTATCTACAGTGTGCAAATCGCATTAGAACCGTCTTATAAGTGTATTCCAAGCTGGTGTCATTTGAAAAGAACTGAAGCATAAATATCTCCATCTAACTAAAGACTTTCAATTTTATTGACAGTCTGCAAGAGAAAGGGTAGAGCAATGTCTGCATGCTGTCCTTTATCATTGCAGCATTTCTACACATACAGGCAACAATATTTGCTGGCCTAAGCTTCCCGGGCAGCGCCGGAACATTCAACTAGTTATTGGAATAACGTTTATTGCTTAAACTTGAAATAGGATTATTTTTAAGGTTTACAAGATACATTGATAGACATAGAATTAAGTTCAAAGTGCCATTTCATAAGCAATCTACATTTTCTGTGTAAGATTGCAAGAACATTCTTGCTCATTTTATGTTGTTTGTTATTGTCTCCTCATAGGGCGTAATTACAACATCACTACTAGCAAATTCGAGTAATTTTTTAGGAACGTTTTCAATGTAAATACTGCAGCTGAGTACACAGGTGTCCTGTTTTGACAGCCTCTAATACCTTCCTGAGGAGATCTTGGGAGAAAATACACATCTAAACTCTTCCCTTTCATTGTCTATAGGTGTGATGCAGGCAGTCGTACAGTAGGGGAAAGACTGGGTAATACTCAAAGTGCCTCAATGGAAGAGCTTTCGACAACAAAACCTAAAGAGCAGGTAAAAGTCTCTAGTGCACCGACGACAAGAAAAGCAGAGAAAATCCTTAAAAATAAAAAGAAATGCCGAAGTAAATTTCTCCCCTCTCCCAAGGAGAACAAAAAGTATGTCAAGTCTGAAAGTACGCAAACAGATAGAGACAAGATTGACCATGATCAACTCTGTACTGCGCCTGATAAATACCAAGGTCTCAAACTCCAAAGCCAGAATAGCAAAGAAAACAGGTCACCTTGTCTAAAGTCCAGAGTCTCCTTACGCTCTAGCGATATCAGCAATCCAAAGTCTGATGAGTCTGATAGGAAGAGTGAAAATGAAACATGGTGTAAGGGAGATGAATCAAAAATGGTGGTTTCAAAAGATGATGGGCTTACATCCTTAATGGACGAATGTAAAGTGACTGGTGACGGCCTAACAGAGGCATTGAAGAATAAGAGAGCAGCATTCTTTATTCATAGTACTCTGGTTGACATTCTGTATTTGCATGTTACCATATCTGATGACGAGGGACATGATATTCCAGTAGAATTCAAATGTGAGAAGGAATTTGTACATGAAGTTAGTTATTCACCAAGAAAACTTGGATCATGTAGTATCTGTGTGACATGGCGAGGGAAGCATGTCACCGGCAGTCCCTTTTTAGTGTCGGTTGGTGGTGCTTAAGTGATAGTGAGTTCCTAACAAGGATATATACAGTAACAAAAAGAACTATAAACATTTATCTGTTATAATTTTAGTCTTTCCTTGCTTGCAAGAATGTAGAGCACAAATGATCATGAGTTGGCATGTCATATAAGGAGAGGGTCACTACATTTTAAAACAATACAAGTATTTACGCAACAGCTGTGATTTAAAATTGTAAGATGTAAATGATTTAACTTTATTTTAGAAAAAGGATTGAAAGTTATGAAATATGAGAATTTTTCTGCAGGATCCAGTAATCTCTTTAAGGTCATTATGACCCTTTTCAAAGTTTAAATCTAAACCTGCGTTTCACTGTTTTCTTTTCGGCTTCCTTATTCCGTCCTTACTACATTTTGGACTATGAGCTATGCAAGTGTCCGTAACCACCGTTCTAAAATATTGTACCTGCTGGTCAGTGGAGAAGTCTTGAAAACAAATAATACCAGGAATGGACACCTCTTTCAAGTAGAAAGTGTCTTGCGTGATTTGTTTCATTTTCACCGAAACTTTGTAGTAACGTACCTTCTATTAGTTCAGGGTTGTCCTCACTAATAACTGACATCCTCATTACTTGGGCAATAGGTATGAGGAACAGTGAGGCGGTTGGAGTGGGGAGTAGGCAGTAGACAGTCTTGCTTGACGCCAGCCAAATGTTGTTTGTATCGTCCCTTTACTTACACAAAACTCAAAGGTATCATTGAGAGCAGAAATCAACTTCTGTGGTAGTCCAGATAGACGTAAAATGTTCACACAAGCTTTGACTATGAAAGCAGTCGGAAACCATCTAGACTCTCGCGAAGTTGATGGTTGGTGCGGCCGGAAGGTCTAAGCACTCTTCAGTGACTGTCTTCATTGCAAGTATCTGGTCATTGCATGACCTTCCAGCCAACTTGTTCCCTCCTCACAGTTTTGTTGAATTTCTTTGAAATTATTTTCCATGGACATCTTGAGAAAAAATTGGAAATGATACTAATTTGGGTCTCCTTTCTTGTGCAAATTGACTATCAGACCCTTACCCCAGTCGCTGCGGACTCTAATAGCCTACCAAATCTTGTGAAGCAAAATTTTTCAGATTTCATTTATAGCGGTCTTATTGCACAGATAAAAGGCCAACAGGCTTTTCCTACCCTTTGTACTCCCGCAAAAGAGATACAACATTGCATTAATCGGCTGTAAAACATGTAGTACAAGTAGTAAATGTAGTACAAGTCAATCTTGGGTTGAAAAGGACTCCGTCCAAGCAGAACAAATGTATACCTATGTAAACTGCATGACATTTACACGATACAAGGTTTGGTATAACATGGTCATCTTAGATTATGAACCCTTGTCTTGCACGAATAAACTAACCCAAAGTCTGTCCTTTTCGATAAGTTTTAGAACATGTTCAATTCATACGAGAAACTTTCAGTTTTGTTGTGTGGGTTGACGAATTTACCGACCAGAATTAGGAATCATCTTTGACTTCGCAAATGGTCGTCGGCAGTAATGAGCAGGATTAATAATCTGTTGAAATTGAATTTTTTGTTACAACTCTTAGACTGTGCCCATTGAATGAGAAAAAAGGAAAGCCCATTATGACGAAAGTAGGGTTACAAGCACTGCTATTTGAAAATATCAGTGTAAAGATGATAAAGAACTGGACTTGTAAGTGAATCTACATTTATGAGTATCGAGCGCTACTACAGTTTCGTACCCCTCCCCAAGAAAATAAATATTTCTTGCTTACTTTTTGTTTATGATATACAGCTTTATAAATACTCGTACTGTGTATTGCAATTCATAATACTCAACTAATTCTCAACAGAATTGAACAAGCTATTGACGAAATACTTTTTGAAGAATAAGCTGGTTTCCTCTCTGTCAAGTCCACAACATGCCATGCACGCAGCATCGCTTATCGAATCAAGTATTGTCTCGGGAAAAGATTGGTAGCGGGTTCACTGTTTGCTAACCTTTCAGCAGTTTATGACACATTTAAACACAAATGCCTTCTTCACAAGATTCTTGAACTAACTAAGGATATCCATCTTGACGTAACTAATTAAAAGTATGGTTGAGAAGAGATTTTCTTTGTCGACTTTGATAGTAAGAAGAGTAGATGCCAAAGACTTAGGTATGACGTATCACGAGGGGGCGTGCTGCCACTGCTATTGTTTAACATCTACACAAAGAAACAACGAAACATTATAGGTGCTAGGTGTTTTATCTATACAGACGACCTTGGGTTACCTTTAAGGCTGTTATTAAAGACACTTAAAGACCTTACCATGAAGATAACCAATTTTGTGCAAAACCATCATATACACAGGTGTGTGTTTTCTGTCTGTGCAATCGAAAGCAAAACGTATGCTAAAAATTGATAGCACGGTACTTGGACACTCTGATCATCCAGTTTATCTAAAAGTCGTTTTAGATGGATGCTTCTCTCTTCAAAGCGCATGTTTAGAAGACAAAAGTAAAAGCAGGTCCAAGAAATATAAATAGTAGGCAAACGTCCTGGAACACGTTAGGGTACCAGCCACCCACTCTACGGTCAACTGCCTTAGCGCTATGGTAATAAGCTGCTGAGTATGTATCTCCAGTTTGGAAAAGATCTGCTTGTAGTATTCAGTACTGGTAGCCATCTTGATATGCTACCATTTTGCAACAACCTCAGTTATTAACACTGACTCTCTAGCGATCTAGAGTTGAAGAGATTAGACACACAGAACGTAACTCTGTTGAGTATGCATCTTGTCTCCGTACCAAATGCACACACAAGAATATAACAGTGCCCATGCTCTGAAAAATAGCCTAGCCATACCGCCTTATCAGTGGATGTCTCAGATCAACACCAACTGAAAGCCATTACGACATATGAGGCAGAGCATCACCAGAGACTGACGAAATGCAGCAAGAATTATTCGACATCAAAGCAAGACCACATTTTAGAGACATCTATTTAGCCATGTCCCATCAGAAAAACAGCTCAAGTCCAGGAAGGGATGCCTCCATGAATAGAACCCAAAAGAGCTTAAAGTACCAAAGCTGCCTTACAGAAGAAAGAGTGCTCAATTTTCCAACATGAAAACCATGTTCATTAGTACAAAAGAAGAACATTCATCTGGTGCTAGCTTCAACTTGGCTGAGTGGAAATACCTTGATAGATGAAAATCTAGTGTTTGCCGCTCGAAAGTGACTCGAAAGAAGTGGGGAAATTGAATACGTGATCTGTTGATGTGGTACTGAACCACAAACTATAAAACACCTACTCAGATGTTCTTACTGGATCACCAACGTTAACCTTCACATAATGCAGCATTCAATGATACTGCAAATGGCTGTGTTCAGCTATGACTAAAAAAAGCACAGCGTTTAGCATGTATGGATGCGGTAATAATAATAAGATCTAAATGAAGCTAGTTGAATGTTGGCGCCTCATTTTTTATGACGGATTGCTACAGAAGTTTTGCTGATTTTACAGAAAGCGTTAATGCAATGATAACAATGTTACTCAAACGTGACAGCAACGTTAACATTTACAAGCATTTTTTTTAAACGACAGAAAAATGTGATGTTTTAATCAGCTTTACCAACGCACCATCTTTTTGAATTTTTTTGTTTCGTGGTTAAGATCGTTTGAAATTTCATTGTAGCTGCAAGAAACAGAAGGCACTAAGCTATAAACTGTGCATGGATGAACCTACTGTAGGTGAAAAAGGTGTTAAATCACAGCAGATAATATACACAAGAAACACACGTTTTCTTTCGATTCAAATGGCATATACAAATTTATATATACAAGATTCATGTACAATGCCTAGTTATATAGTACTGTTAGTTTTATTGGCTGGCCAGCAGCACAAAATTTCATCTTAAATGCTCAACAATATCTGATGAACCTTAATATCGACTTTCAACATATGATTTTCGTAGAAAGTTAAAATTAGTATTATTTGATGTGGGCTCTTTCTCCTTTTTATTCAGAAACATGAGAAAGGAGGGTAACGTAAAAATTTACCTAAATTTCTCCAATAAAATTGGATGAAAATAGAGGGATTCTATTTGAACCAAACGAAGGCTGAAGCTACTATGGCCCTAATCACACGTAGTTTGACTACCCTGGCCTTCATTTTTAGTCAAACGGGAAAAAATATTTCATTTCAAAGACGAACATTCCACCATAAATCTAAAACCTAATGAACTGATAACCGTATTTCTGGCAAGCTAACCGCTTTTCTAAATATTAGGTTTATAACTTAGCCATGATGATATTCTAGTGTTTCTAGCACATTGCCCTGAGTAAAGAAGATCAAATGTTTGTAGAACTTAAAAGAAATATTTTATCGTAAAAAAACCCCCCAAACCCCAGTAATATTTTTCAAATTACAAAATAGTAAGAGAAACGTCAACTTTGTATAGTGGCTGCTCATAGTGGCTGAAAAATGAAGGTCAATCTCCATAGTTTCATATGTGCAGGAGAAACGTTCAAAGGATTGCAATTAGTGGATAGTTAAGCTACCTAAATAAACGGAGCTACAAAATTTCGACTACCTTGCTTCATAAAGAATACAATCCAAGCATCGCTCTAAAAATGGAATGGTGGTGGTGGGGGGACAAAGGGATCAAACGTGGACAATTTGAAATTTTTGGGCCCGACAGTGTGGTGGAATAAACCAGCTGTTATTCCCCCATCCTGAAAAGTGAGGGGGACAAGTCCCGTGGGAAGTGAATCTAATTAACTCTCGTTGATTTAATTTTGTTTCTCTCATACTTTTAAATATTTTCTGACTTTTTCAAAGAATTAAATTTAAGTTCAATCACCCTGAAAATGGGTCAAATGCACTTCCTGATCCTACTGTGACGTCATTGTCACAAGCGCTCTTTAATAAGTATATTGAGTATGTGTCATAAATTTAATGATTTTATTAAAATCTTCTACTGCCTAATTTTGTTTCCTTTCGATTATTTGTCTTCCCGGTATTACCTATACATACAATTTAAAAACGTAAGTCACCAATACTTCTCAATGTTTGCATGTAAATTGCATAGATATGTATGATGGATAAATCAGGCAGTTTTCAGCAGCATTTGGAATGGATCAATGCTAAGGAATCGTGTATATGCTCTGCTAGAGATGTACTGTACTTAGGTCCCGCCATTAAAAATCGTTTCGAGCTTTTATGGAAGCACAATATCGGTCAAAAAAAAGTGGCGACATAAGTATAAAATGCATCAGTAATACATTCAACAGTATATTATTATTAAAAGCAATTTTTTGGAAACGAAGTGAGTACTTCATTTCGCCTCCGCTACAACTGGTTCTCAAGCTACTTGTTTCTGCATGGCATAGATTTTTTTTCGAATTTCCCTTAAAAGGTGTTGACAACACGTACAAATGGCTGAGAAAAGCTAATTTAAATCTTGACTTTTTTTTAGGGAGTCACCTATTGAATGTAATTGTTGGGAGCTTTATTTGTTTTTAAACATTTATGTTTATCTTATGGAGGGAATAAATCAACCTCCCTGACACAGAGCTGAGCAAAAATCTTTTCTAATAATAAGTGCAGATAGGGATAATCAGAATCCCTCAGTTTCAACGATCTCTGTTAATCTAGCAAAAGAAACATTTCGTCCCTTACACTGTTGTATTTAACAATCTGTGGTACATGCTGCATGGTCGTTATGACCTAGGCAGGCAAAGCGACCTTTCTGTGAGAAAGTGGATGATGATGTTTAATGTTTGAGAACTATGAATAAAAGAAGAAATAAAAGATGCATTAGGTGGCTTGATAGTCTATGAACATGTTTGGAAAGTCCATTTATCGTAAGTCGCCAATAATATTAGGGCACTCTGAATCGTGGTCTGGAAAGGGAATCAATAGTGCCTTCCTATAAAGAAGTTAAGTGTAACAAAATAATGTGATCTTAGGTTTAAATTTTGACTGCTAAACGTAAAGCATCGAGGATTGTAACTATTCCTATTTGCAAAACTGTGTCTATGTTCTTGAAAAGTAACTTAGCAAAAGGCCAATGCGGAGGGAAAGTGTGACCTCACGATTTCGAAAAGTTTTGCATTATGGAAAAAAATTCTCAATTTTCATGTTGCCTTAATAGTAAAAACGTAAATGGCCAAAATTGAGAGTTATGCCCTTTCTCAAAATCGAGGTATCAGCTTTCATATTTTAAATCTCTCTAATAAAACCTTATTATTTAATACTGGTTCCTAACCTAAGGAGCCGAGGGAATGTCAACAGAGTTTTGACCAGGAATTCTTGAGATTCTAACGCCTCTAGTTTGAACACTATATATACTGCAGGTCTTTTATATTGGGAAACAGCCTATTTTAGGGATGTCCCTTGATATCTGGAGTTAAATCGTACTATTTTTCAATACTTTTGATTTGTGACGTTGTCACTTTCCCTCCGCGTATTTGATTAAAAATCACGCTTGTAAGAGGATCTCACTAGGGTGCTAGTAAAAGCTCTTTCTCAGATTCATCTTGTTGCTCTGACAAGTAAATTTATCAAAGAAGCCTATGCTTTGCCAGCAAAAACAATTTCTTTACAACCTACGTCTGTTTCACAAACTTGACTGACCGAAAACGTGTCACAGATACAGCTTAAATATCAACAACTGAGTTCTCTAGCTTCCTATCTGTTCTCTATATAACCATTTCACAATTTGCATTAGCATTCTTGCTATGATCAGTGTCTGGCAAAACCTTCGGCAATATTAATTTGTTACTCAATGAAGTGCTTTTACTTTTTGCTCCATTTCCCCAAGGTTCACTAATTCACTAGTAAGGTAGCATTCTGGCACTTCTGAATATTCGACTTCCGTTATGGTGGCGTAAAATAGTTTATCTTGGTATGTCGCTGTCTTAAAAAGATAAATTCTCTAACAAAATGTAGCTTCTATGCTTTTTTGTGACTCATAAAAGTCAACTCAAGTTACAATCTATTACTTTAGTTGGGAATTTTGTTAGGTAACTAGTGAACAATTTGTTCGTCACCGGAGAAAATAAGAAGACAGATCTATTTTACAGATGTTACATTACTATACACTAACTAATAATAATCTGTTATGGCAACAACTTCTTTCCCTCTTCTTCTTCCTCTACCTCCTTACCTTTTTCACTCCTCTTTCTTAGGTAATAGAGTACGCAGTTGCAAGAGAATATTCTTTCAACTTTGGCAGCAAGTCGAACAACTGGAGGAAAGAGGCCAAGTCTGTCTTCCATAAGCACAAATATGATAACGTAGAGTGTAATAAATAGGTTTATCAGGCCAACAAATAATGATTTTAATTGAAGTATCGTATAATTATCCCTATAATCCAGTGCAGTGTAGGAAATTAAAATTGCTGTTAAAGTTAGAACATCCAAAAAGGTACCCGATTGCGTATAGCACAATCTCTCGAACCATTTGTTCTCGATTTCATCTAAGGGACCCGGGTCTTTTGGACGATATGACTCATAGGGATCCAGAGAAGTCACTAGAAGAATGTTAGTTAGTAATAAGGCTATGATAAGAGGCCTCTGCAGTCCCCACTCGTTAGGGATAAAGGAGAGAAATATAGACAAAAGCATCCATCGAATTGTTAAAAATATGATAAAAAATACATGGCTAGTACCACCTGGTAATAACATTTCACCTAAGTCTTTGTAAAACTCTGGAAATACTCGTTTCCAATACCAGTAATGTAGTGTAAAGGGTATTCCCATGAAATAAATAAATAATCCACAAAGGCCAAATATTTGAACTACAGAATTCATTTTGCATTCCTTCCATGGCTGAGAAGACATATATCGCATCCCTGTGATCGGGTCCACTTTACAACTCAATGTACTTAAACTCATATTACTGAGTGGAAATTGGAGCACGGATAGCAGAAGACAGTAGGACAGAAATACCCGCTTCCAAACAGGTTTCTTTTGTACCGTTCCTGTGATAAACATGTATGCTAATACAAACGTTCCAAGTATGAGTGGAAAGGTGAATATTAGTATAAAGGCACCAACCCAGCCTAGAGGTTTTCCTGTGTAGAAGTTTGGTAGGCATGCCAATCCTGGCACTGGAGCGTACATTATCTCAAAAAAGTGTAGCAAATAGGATAGGAAGTCTGGCCATTTGAAGTTACCTTGTAAGAGTGCTTGAACAGTCTGGATATAAAATACAAAAATGATAGTTGCATATGGAGGGGAATTCAGTTGCTGAAGATATACGATAAGGACGATAAATACCATGAAGAGAACGGACGCTGTCGAGGATATTCCGAGAAGAACTAGCAAAAACGTAATCAAAATTTCAAGAATCTGACTGTCTGCAATTGTGTGAATCATTTCTGGATTTTGACTTGCCTTGTGTTTACGAATGAAATAGAAAGTTAATATCAATAGAGAAGCCAACAGTGCAAGTATAACACAAATCATTTGACGTGGTCCCATCATACAAGGTGCGCAGTGAAATGGGCTTCTTCTGTAATAACCGTCTTTGCATTTGGAACAAAGACGACCTTCGTGTCCTTCAACACATGGATTAGAGCAACGGCCATAACAAGTTTGTTCATCGTCTGGATTCGTTTTATTTTTGCACGACAGACGACAAAGGGCACCTTTACAAGGAGTAAACCTTGTCATTGTTGTATGACATTTTAGCAGAGTCTGTATACTCTCAGGGGTGTCTGGCCAAAGACCTGGTGGGATGACCATGGCGGAGTTATTGGTTGAGTTCCCATCGCCACCAATACAAATACCTTGGGAAAGGCAAGGCATACAGCGTGTTTGGGCGCTTCCATAAAAGAAAGTTTTGCAAAAGCAGTTTTCAAGTGTCATTGCACCTACATGTGAGGTAGCATTTTCAGGGCATCTTTCTTGAGTTGGTTTGACAGATCCAGATGGACAGAAGAATCCCGAAATGCAGGATTGGGGAGCGTTAGCAGCTTCATCGTTAGTCTCAGCTTGGGCAGTGCCTGCCGGGCAGTAAGCTCCAGCTGGGCATAGGTGTGGAGGAGTAGCCGTCTTGTCTAGAACGTCAGCCATAGGGTTAGGCGTTGAAGTGCCTTCCAGGCAATAAAATCCTTCTGGACAAGCTCCGCTTGGTTGTAGCATACTATAGTCACTGCAAAAGAATCCAGAGGGGCATGGGCTGCAGCCAAGTCCAACATGTCCTGGTGTGCATCGAGAACAAAAGTAATTTCGAGGAAGAACAGTGTCAACTCCGTAGCCATTAATGCAGTCCCCTATTAAATCAACTTTTTGTAGATAGGTTACAAAAGTAATCCCAAAAGGTTTATGATCTTGCCCAGTATGTATGGTGCCAATTCCTGCTATCAAGTCTGTATGATCAAATCTGTACAATAATCGAAAAGGGCACATTACAGTAGCATACATCAAGACTGTTTTCTCGAAAGAAACGACCAACCTCTGAGCGATCTCATTGTAATCAAATAATGGGATATTAGTAACAAATAAGTCATCGTACTTTGACAATAAGCTTCCAAATTTGTGATCGATATTCAAAATACACGTTGTTGTTAAAGAGTTGGCCGACAAAATTGCAATATGATACGACTGGTTAACGATGTTGCCAAGAAGTGTTTCAGCACAGAGAACAATAATTTGAGAACGCAAATAATCGTTGTAGTTTGTTACTACTAGACAGTTGGGAATATCTGCCTTTCTTTTTGGCTCTAATGTAAAGTCTGACTTGACCTTGTATTCCATTAACGATGTCGAAAGGTTAGCGTTGTTATGGCTGGCCACAATAAACGTGTCATCACTTGTAAAGTATATTACCCATATTCGGGTTGATTCAGTGGCGTCAAAATCATCCCAAGACCAACTTCCCTTGACCTCTGCTTGAGCTACAATTCCACTCATATTGTAGGATAAATGCGACATATCCGCAATCCTGAATATCTGGATAGTCAGATAGTCTGTTGAAAGCTCTTGAACTACAAGGAGAAGTTCATTTTTCAGATCAATGCCTGCTTGTATGACGAATACTTTATCCGATATACTGACCACTGATCTTAAATCGGCAGATGTTGAGTTTGTGACAGTAATGGCTGACGCTGAAAATGCTCCATAAGGAGATCTGTAGTAAGAAAGATAGGCGAATCTTCCCCTGTTCGGGGAGAAGAAGGCAAATGGATGCTCAAAATTGTGGTTTATGCCAGCAGAAGAGAAACTATCGGCAATAAAGAAACTGAAGGACTCAGCATATTCAAAATCGCTGCTCAGAGATCCCTCTTTTGATCCATCACGGTAAAAAATTCTCCCACCATGAGAAAACAGCCAAATATCTCGACTTTCATGATTTACTAGTAAAAAGGATTCGGCTGGAGTAATACTTGTTGCTAGTGAAGGATATAGCAGTCTAGATGCAATAAGAGCTGGCTGTAACTCTGAGCGAACATTAAAAATAAATCCTCGCGGGTCTGCTGTTAAACTTGGGACGATTTCAAAAAAGAAAATATCACTTGAAGCAAAGCCAAATCTGTTTATTGCTACACCTAACCTCCAGGCTGATACAGTAAAAGCTGATATTGGATAAGCCGACTTACGGTCACTGATATCAAAGATTCTGGGTTCACCTAAAATGAGGCAAGCTATTAAGCTCCCTTCATATGAGACACTGCATGGAAAGTACTCAGAAGGTGTTCTTGTTATCATATTAAACGTCATGACAACATCTTGTACTAAAAATCCCCCACACTTGTACATCTTCCGTGTTAACAATCCCGCACAGTAAACAGAGAAATACGCACGGAAAGAATGTGATTCTTGAGATGTTAACACAAACTTGTCTAACAATACCAATCGTTGACCATCGTCCACTGTCTTCATTTGGCCACCGACAGTTTCGTTATTCGGTGTCAAGACACAGCTTTCAGGAACAGGCTCAATTTCATGGCAGGACTCAAGAGGACAGAAGTAAAGACAGCTATCCGAGAACACATACAAAGTTTCGAAAGCCGCACCTACGTCGGTTACTTTGATGTCGCTTTGGAGATCACCGATGACCAGATTACTCTGTAGCGTAATCTTTGTATATGGCCATCCATTCGTGTTTATTATTGAGTAGAACGGAGATTTTCGAAGCCAGACCACGATTGATGAGGTTCGATTTCCAATCATACTGAGTCTCAACTCTCTTTTGCTATCAAAGGAAGTGTATACCAATTCCCACTTTGCGTTCTGTTCATTTGCTATACAAGCTGTTGATAATCGAACTAGAATGGCCCTGTTCTTCGATTTACATTGAATTGAAACTAAATAATTGTAATCGGGCAGCATTGCCGCTGAATGAACTGTCTTGCAATCATCCTTCAGTTCTCGTAAATCGATATTGGCAAGATAGCAGTTGGCTGGGCCACTATCCTCCGAAAACGTTGCTATGGCTGTGAGGTTTTGTTCTATCACTGTCCATTGTACTAGTGTTGTGTTTCCTTTTGTAACCGTTTCGTAGGCCATCGGAAATGGTCCAAAATTGGAGGGTTTGTACAAGTCGTCCTCATATAACTCCGGGAAATAAATATTTGCTTCTGATATAAATAAAAAGATACTGATAGAGGCATACCATATGTACGGTGTCGATGAAACCATAATTTTGCCGACATATTTAGCTGCCTCTTGCCTTTTACTCATAAATTGTTATGTTTAATTTTAGAAGAGTAACCTGCAGCTTTCAGTTCGTAGTCTTTGTTCTTTGGCCATTTTGTAACCTGCAAGTTCTGGTGTGGGATGGAAAAGGGGCGAAAGTCAAAAGATTGCATGTATGTCAACCCCAAGGTAAAGATCAAATCGTTTAAATTCGCTAATAACGCAGAAAATAGAGGATATTTTTTGTTTTTGTTACTTGGTCAATCTCAGAAATTTTGATATTTGTTTATTTCATAGTTGTTAAGCATACTGACAAAACGAATTAAGGAATGTAATATTGACAGATATCTAGCTTTACGCTTAGGAAAACGTCTTCAACATATGAAATACTTAGGGTCCTAACTTGAGGAAGGCTAACCTGGAAAACCACTATGAGTGGTAAAACAAGGAGAAAACCAGAACCCTCACTACAAACATCATTGTTTTTATTTGCTTAAGTACTGTATGATGGTTGACAAAACTAACAAATCATCCACAAATCACAAGTTAGCACAAGACGATGGATTAGTAACATGACTCATAAATGGATGTAATCATAATTATTTATAAAATTTTTATGGAAGTGGTGAAATGTTTATGCTTATGTATTAAATGAAAATATTTTTTATTTTACTTCACTACTGAGCATTTTTGTGTTGGGTTGTCACCCGATTGTTATAGCTTACAGGTTTATCTGTCAGATTTGTTTCAGCGTTTTAAAAAATAAATGAGATTCATACAGAGACAGCTTTATCAGAGTGGCTCTTTGTTCGTGCCTTTTCTTGCTATCAAAAGGCGTGGAAACAATGAAAGTTCAATTTGTGTTTAAGGAGTCAGACACATGATCTGTGCCCTAAAATTATTTTGACATTAAGAGCCTAGCAAGCTGCATCACACCTGTCCCTATTAGTTTATCGTTGCACTGTCACATCTTTGAATTGTCCAGTTTATCTAGTATTTTATTACAACCCAAATCGACTACCAAATCGCCATTTTCGTGTTCATGAAAATATTACGTTTAGAGGCTTGGTAAAGAAATTATCAATCTAGGATTATGAAATTTGAAGATCGTTTTATAGCCATGCC
Source organism: Carybdea cf. marsupialis auct. non (Linnaeus, 1758) (assembly GCA_010016065.2). Classification (NCBI taxonomy): domain Eukaryota; kingdom Metazoa; phylum Cnidaria; class Cubozoa; order Carybdeida; family Carybdeidae; genus Carybdea; species Carybdea cf. marsupialis auct. non (Linnaeus, 1758). The sequence goes on from JAAAKL020000556.1 coordinate 34,350, forward strand.
CACATTATCGACTCTTTCTTTCACCATCTGGCATCACTATTCACTATAACGTAAACCTGATCGTTTCTGTATACTGGCTTTTTAAAAAATTTTGGCCCCATTTACGATTTTCTTTTCACCTGTAAATATATAGACCCGCAAATGGGTGAAGTCAATTAAGAGCAACAAGACAGAACAGAGGTAAGGCAGAAGAGACAGTAGAGTTTGCTAGACCTAAAGCAAAACAAAGCGTGCTAGCTTCGTTTTCATTACGAGACCAATCATAAAACTGCAAACGGTTTGCCATATATTTTTATACTGTTGGTGCTGCGTGTCTTGAACTACTGAAAGTAAATTTCATTCGCACTTTGGAACGTATAGGTATAAGACTGGATTGCAGTGATTTCAGCAAAGAAAGTAAATTCTGTACCAGCCTGATTGCACTACGTCTAGTGAAGACGCCGAAGCCTCGATTACATTTTTTTTTCAAGCAGGCGCAGATAAGATTTATTAAGAACAGAAACGTCAAATATTTCTTATATCATTTCTCTATCCTGTGTTAAAAACTTAAAAGCTCAGCGGTCGTCACATAGAGCCAACAAGAGTTGCCAGTTCATTGAGTAACAGCATATTGATGACAGAATAGTTATGTTATGGAGGAAGACATCTTGAGCTTTTCGAAACACAAATATCCCCGATAAAATGTTTATATTTACTTGTCTTCACCTCATGGACAGACCTTACCCCACTTTATTTTGCGTTATGATTAGTACGGATTATATTGTTTGTTGGAGGTTATAACTGGCATAATAAGTCTTGTGGATTACAAATGACAAGATTTTCCAGCCTTATGATCGATTTATTTTATTACAAGAATAAAATTTCACCCAGTTCCAAATTGTAATTCCCACAACTACGAATAAAGGTTCAACGCGTGGAGTCTGATCAACGAGTCTTTTAAAAACATTTCCCTTCATGCATTGTACGCAAGATCCTCTTTGGAACAGAAACTGACAAATTTCCTATTTGCCGCGATGCCCAACTCCTCTCCCTATATCATATGCAACGAAGAGTGAGAAAGTTAGATATCGACTAGATATTGATTTTCCATTAAGCATACCTTCTTCGATTCACAAGGACAAGATTAAATATAGGCTACTTACTCCCTTCAAATACTCGGATATGCATAACAAATTCACGGTCATAACAAATTCACGGTCATAAGAATTATTGCACTAGTTTGAATCATCCTTTAGGGGGTGGGAGGTAGAAAATTTACGAAGGGACTGTATTTTTCTCAAACATACGTCTAATACATATGCGACGTACGTTAAACATATTTTTTATCATCTTCAGGAGAGGGCTTGAAACAAACAGTTTAGAAAAATATACTAGAAAAAGAGGAGATATGTAATTGTCGTGACTCGAACCCGCAACGTGTGCTCTATGAATCTAGCTAGGTGGGGATGTTAGCATTTCTCCAAACGCCACATTAGCTCCCATCCTCCATCGGCGGACATCGACATACAGTTCTACTTAACTCTTTACCCAAGTATCTTTTTACATAACTAAATACTATTTTACGCAACCCTTCCCTTTTCAAGTTGCCTTTATGTTATTTATGGCAATAATGCGTTGGGGGTAGGGAGAGTTTAAACAGTTCAATCCATGAGTTTTAACATTTTCAATCTTCTCATATTTCTAACATCTAATCTCAACAACACCTAAAATAGTTCTCACCTTTTCAACTTGGTTTCTCTTTAGATTATGCTCGCGTTAATGTGTCCAAAGAGCATCGGACGTTGTTCCCATACTAACTACCCAATTACTGTAATAACTGCTTCTTTGGCACCTCATAAACACATAACCCACCAAAATATTGAAATTCTTGCTTTACTCAAAAGCATACAAAGTTTTTGAAAAGTTAATTCAAGTTTTGTACTACTAGATAACGAATAGTGGTTGCAATGACAATGGAAACGCCCTTTCTCCAATAATTTACGGTCTTACTCAACAAGCAAATTTTATGAATCTGTTACAGTTTTTCCTGGCAAACTGAGAGCGTGACAATTCTTATTTGCATACATAATTTCATGTAGGACGGCCAAAGCCGTCAAGCCGTACTTTATCGAGTGTAAAGACTGGCGTCCAATCTTCAGATGAGACAAGCACTCTCTTTTAAACATCGCAATTAACGTACTACAAGGTAATGTTATTAGGCCACTCCAACACACTTTGGTTTATACGTTGATAAAAGAGGAAGTGGAAGATACCCACCACGAGACTCTATCGATTGTATCACCTGTACAATATCAGAAGGAGTTACTAACCTCCTACCATTAGTTACACAGGCTGCATCAAGTTGTTGCGGCGCCATGTCATTGGGACAGACCAAGCTAATGAACTCCCACTATCACGTAGTATTCATTTTTATTTCGGACTTAAAGCCACTTGTCACTAATATCAAGTTCTTGCAACTGCCATCATTATGAGAATACTGCGATTAAATACAAACTGCAAAGCTTACGTTCCTGAATCAGCTTTGAGTGCAAGTCACCGAAATACAATCTTTCACGGTGTACCACGAAAGGTGTTGACCTTAACATTATGATTTCAAGTAAACTCTTACTTCTAAGTAACATAGATAGATCTTGTGGCAATTATGTTGCTGGTAGCTTATTATGTGACCCTCTAATGTATTTATTATACTAAGAAAGACCTTAGAATGAGGTCTAACGCAATACTACAAAACATTTGGGTTAATACATATGGGATAATACAATTGCTTTCCGTGCAAAAAGCTATTACGTATAGTAGAAACAAAGCTGCACGATAGCAGAAATAGGATACGAAAAGTTAGGCTACTTGGTACAAATACATAGCCTACGTTATTGGAAGGGTCATTGGGGGCTGTGGCCCTTAAAAATCTCCACATATATACACGTGTTTTTTGAAAAAAAATAGCCTTTCTACTCCAAACTAGGTAGCCAGGGCTTTAAAACATCTAAGAGATCAAGCAAAACTGAGGCTCAATGGGGGAATGTGGTCGACTGTGAAATAATCTGTCTTTATCATGACACAAATCTTGTACAAATTAACAGTCTCTGCAGTACTCTGTAAGATATAAACTGATACCAGCTTCCAAAGCAGAAAGCTACAAATTTTAAAATCGTAATGTTGTAAAGCGAGCTACAGGCATAAGATAAACAGTTAGAAAAGCTTGTTGAAACTTTTGGATTGTTGCCCCATTACAAGTTTGATTGAAAAGTCGCACGATAGATAAATGTCTCTGTAAAGGTAACTAAACTCATTTCTAGAGACCTCGTACATAATACCAACATTTAGTCGTAGAATATAAAGCATCTCGGTACCTTCGGATATCTAGTAAACCGGGGGGTCAGAATAAAGGGGTTGTCGGAAATTGAGTAGACTGAGAGAGAGGTAAACACAGACAAAGGTACTAAACATTCAAAATATTTTGAAAAAAACGAAGAAAAAACCCAGCCTATGTATACCAAATATTTTAATAAGAATATGATATAAGCACTCGTAATTAGTGTGCAGCCCCGTTCTCTCTGCAGAGACTAAAAATGTACATAGGAAAAAAATGCGCGTTGTATTTTCAAGGGAGCTCAAAATCTAACTAACCCAATAAAATTAACAATAGTTTCCAGAGCGAATGGGTATTACCCAAGAGGTATGGCAACAGCTAATGAAAACCCCATAAAATGGAATACAATGAAATACTGAATTTCAAAAGGTTATAATAGCGAATACACGGCATTACGGAGTCTGTACAGAAGGCCATCGGTTCCTTCAACTTTTCTTAAAGCTTTAGCAAAAGCTCCTGATTATACTTTTGTAATATGTGTATATTTGGATTGCACTGAGGTTTTGAGAGCCTAGCAGCAAATCCTTGGGTACAATTACCACTCCAAACTTGCCGCTTTATCACAAGAGCGGCAACCGCATTTCGAAAGCTGCCTGAAGACCATTGACAGCCATGACGTAATTCACCCAAGATTCAAAGTAAATGGGGTACTGCTTATGCTGCACCCATATCAATATTCCCATTGCTCCGTACTCCGGACATGACTTGATAGAATCACTAGCCTTTATGATATTAACAATATCTGAGAAAGAAAAGGAAAAGAGCGTCGTGGCAAATTATTGCGTAAATATTATCCTAATTCAGTTGGCACTACAATCAGGTAGTTAATACCTAATTTGGAGCGTGCCCCAAAGTGCCCCAAAGTGCCCCAAAGTGCCCCAAAGAGCCCCAAAGAGCCCCAAAGTGCCTATAATAACTAAACTGGAAACTTAACGGAGCAAATTTTCAACCAAATTATACCTTTTCGCATGTTGCATATTCGCACCTTGATTGAGGACTTTGGTTATGAATTAGTTTTTTGAGTAACTGACTTCACGTCATTTCAAGAAAATTTTCATGAGTGACTCTCTCTCAAGAGCACTGATCATCTCAGTTCTATTAGTAGTTTAAAAGTTAAATTTAAAAATATTGGCAAGTCAGCCATCACCACTACAGAAATTCTCTCGTGCACTCTTTAATCTTTAAAAGAAACAACCAAGGATTCATAGATTATGCAGGTTATTGCGTCTTTCCACTCTACTTTGTGAATTAAAGTATTCACTGATGCACTCAGGAAGGAGAGATGGAAAGACAGCATTGAAATTTGGTAACACAAATGCTTAAAAACTGATTCAAGTAGAATCATTATATCTCCAAACCGGTTTGAAAATGCAGCCTCCTTTCTCTCGGGAGCTGATGCTCTCCTTTTAAAGGACATGTCCTGCAATGCGTTTTACCAACCCTAGATTGTTTCGACGGTTCTTTAAATGGCGACAATAAAAAGTTTCACATAGCTGGTAAAGAAAAGTTTTTTTCAAGTCTATCTGGGGATATCGTAATGTTCGTTGAGATTCGTAGTAAGATATTGATGACCGATGTGTGACAATTCGTTCAAGAAAATCTTATTTTGCGATCTGTCCTTTAAATTCCAATGCTTACTCAAAGCTGTGACTACATTCCTTACATAACCATCTAAATAATACTGGTTGCTTTGTGCAATGTGGCATAAACAAACAATAAATACCAACCCCCTGCTACTTAAGATAAATGAGTACACGAAGGTCGTGCTTTTGAGAATTTCACCAAGCCATATTGCTGCACTGTATGACTGTAATGCGCGAACGATAATTTCTTATGCCTCATATAATAAGACAAAAACAAATATTTTAAATTCCATACACTATATTTAAGAGGCATTTTTCTAATTTGTTCAAAAAAATGAAAATATACAGAAGTAAATTGAGAGTGCAACTTTCTTGACACAAGTTTTTGCAACAAACCCGTGAAATGGAGCTTCGTGTTCGATGGATGGAAAAGTAGATTTTGTAGGAAATATTGATATTGAAAAAAGTTGCAGTAAATTCAAGACATTTTACCTGCCTCAGAGACGAGATACAAGACATCCTATTAGAACCTAATACCTTTGAAACAAAATTATTGGAAGATACATCATGTTGAAGGAAAAGGAATTTATCTGTACTCATAAGAACGAGAACGTTATAAAAGATTATTTTTTATAAATACGAGTTAGTATTTAATAATTAAAGCAACGTTTTGCAGCTTTTCTACCGTATTTATATGAATAGAAACTATCCTACATAGAAATGAGAGAGAATGTGGAGGGAAAGTGTGAGGGTCACGATTTTGAAAATATTTGTATTAAGGAAAAATACTTAATTTTCATGTTGCCCTATT
>JAAAKL020000557.1:0-40098 GCA_010016065.2 Carybdea cf. marsupialis auct. non (Linnaeus, 1758)
AGTGGCAATGATAAAGCTCAAAAAACAGAAAGAGTAGATAGAAGAGTTGGAAAGTTTTGAAGAGGGCCAGGATTAAGTTAGGAGAGCTAAATTAATTCATTTTACAAGGACGTTCAGGAGCCTCAGATCCAAATGACATCATTAGTAAAAGTGTAAACTCTGTCTATAATCCTACACATGTGGAAGTTTGTAACTGTATATGTATGTTAAGAATTTTTGTTTGTTTATCATTTCTAATGTTTACATTTTTTACCCTTCATACAAGTAACATTCCCATCGTAACAATACTTAATATGTAGTCTGTATTTTATGAACATCAACTGAAGTTATACGGTTTCAATTTGTCTGTAGTAAATGCATACACTTTTTATGATAAGCTTGTTAATATCATTGTATTACTTCAAAATAACTCTTCATTCTAAAGGAATGATACAATAAAATTTAGGTCCTGGATTTCAGGGTATTCATTGACATCTTTTCATGACCCTGTATGATAGTACAAAAATGACATTGAACAAACAATAATGTGATGTAATTCTTAAAAATGTTTGTCTACAATATGATTGAAAATTTATTAATGACTAAACAAGCAAATAGTGTGCTGCTATAAAAAATAACCTGCAACCCAGAGATGGAAATAACTGCATTCAAGCAAATACAGTTATGGACTTACACAATATTTTAACTAAAGAAACGTTGTTATTCCTTAAGGATTCTTACGTACGTCACATAGAAAAATTACTAGTTGAAATGAACATAATGTCTATAGCACATACAATATACATATGCATTGATATAATAGTTGAGTAAATATTCACATTTTAAAGACTTGATTCTAACGTATAAATATCTCTTGTGCTCTTAATGATCCACTACGTCGATGATATAAATAGTTATAAATAGACTGCTTTGCAAATCACAGGTTATGTTACCAGAGACAGAGTGTAGAAATGTCTTCATGACACCAAAGTCATAAAGATTTGCATTGCACAATGATAAAGTGAATTCACTATTTAAAGCACAAGAAATGAGAAAAAAATTATTTAGGCTCTATACAATTGAGAGTTACATTTTATCAAGTGTTTTGCAATACTGTCAAAACTCGCAAAAAGTTAAATAAAGATACATGTGTCAGGAAATTTTTGAAGTCTCATCAACATACTAAAGACCTCAATTCTACAGAATACTTTTTTTGTAGACAGTAATTGTATAATTTGTGATAATGGGGTTTTTATAATTTTTTAAAGTACAAAATAATTTTCGCAACCTAAAAGTACATGTAATATTACACCTATTCAGAGATCTATAATGATAATCACAAATAAACAGAATAACAAATTAAATTGAATGATGGAGCCTATTAATACTGATACAAGTACCTAGGATCTCGAAAGTAGTAAAAGAAAGACGTCTGACAATTTTGTACTATACACTGATAGAATGCATGATAGAGTTAGTGTAGAATGGTAGAAATATCAAGTAACTTGTTGTAGGAAATTGTAAAGAATGATAAAGATGATAATGAAATAAACTCTTTACAAGGTTGGACATAAATTAGGACTATTTGGAGTAAATGATAAGTAATAGAATAGTAATGCCTGTATCTATTGACAAACATGACACAGTAATAAAGGATTGATCTTAGTGATTAATGTCTGGGTGGCATTCATATTATTAAACATCAAAGAGATGATGATAAAAAGAACAAAAAGAATGAATTTAAGCAACAGTGGGTCTATTGTGTTCCTTTTTTGTGATAGTATACAAATGTAACAATCACTAATACATTACAAGAAACATTAATGAAGGATTCTGTGTGGAAAGGAAATGTTTATTGTGATAAAATATGTTGATCTGGAGTGTTGTTTCCAAAACATGGAATAGGATGCTATACAACTTGTTATTGTTTGTAAGTGGCAATAATGTGATGGAATAGTAGTGATTAAAAATCAGGAAAAGAAAAGAAACTTCTCAAGTTTGCCATAATATACCTTACTATCATGGAATAAATTTGGTAAAAAAAGAAATTAGGTTGTCAAATGTTAGGAGCTTCATTATCACATTTTTAGTAAAATAAAGGAATATTTGAAAACAAGATGACATTGTCTTAAGCTAAAACTAACTACAGTCTGGAATGAAACAAAATCAGTACAGAGGACAACCTCAGAAGAATTCTTATAAAAACATCCCATAATAATTGAAGAGCTCACGTATTTTTAGAAAATAAAATAATCTTACAGTGCGATAGAAAAATTAACATTTGAATAGAACATTGGTGAAATGTGTGTGATTGAAAACTAAATAGAACATTTTTAATCCTAATACAGGAAATTTGCTTTTTCAGAAAGATCGACAGCTATGATTAATAACCTGATCAAATAAAGTATGTTTTTCAGTAAATTATTCCTGAGTGCAGCTTCTTTCCACATTGTGGCAAATAATGTCACGATGAGAAATAAAGATTTTATAATAGGCCAGTAGAGTACTGATGAAAACAGAAACGTTATCTTATGTAACGTCGGAAAATCAGAAAATACTCTTTGAAGCAAGACGAAAATGATATAATATGTAACATAACAGGCACGTGCATGTATATGTTTATCATGTGTATTTGTTTGTAGATATGAGTATATGTACGTGTATATAAAGACAAACGTTTGTATTTGTGCATGTGCACATGTTTCATATGTGTTTGTCTATGCAAACATACATGTTTGTGTATATACCTACAAGTGTGTCATTTGCAATATTACTGAGTGTAATATAAAATGGCAATATGCAAAAATTTATGACATAAGGTTGCCTATCATCAAAATATGGTATATGCATCAAGGCAATTCAATGACTAACTGCTGTAGTTTTAAGGGTCCAAGATTAGTGATCCATACTTTAACGGACTTTGAAAAACCAGTAGTATTTACAAAAGGCACCGTTTTAAAGGTATCATTCTAGTCATGGTATTGTAAACATAGTCTAATTATAAAACTATTTAATTGTGCGAAAAGGTTACAAGCTTCCAGGGCAGCAGACAAGAGGGTTAGTTAACGTCAACTTCTGATCCTTTCCTGTCCGATAGCAGGTTAGGAATGGTATTTGTTATGAGCCATAGGATATGAGACACTTTAGGTCTAAGGGAGAGAGCCCTGCGTACTAAATGACTCATGATGGTTAAATTACTGAGAGAACAATGTGTGCATATTAAACGCCAATTTCTTACACAGAATAAGAGCAACAGAACAAGATGACAGGCGCCCACTTTGTTCTGGACTTGACAATTATATATCTTGCTGTTAATCCTTTGGTTAATTAGAATAGCAAGTGAAACATATCTTGTATTATCAAGGGACTTGTAAACCCATGTTGTGTTCATCAAATGCCTTGGCTATAATTTCTACGTCACCCGTTTAGGTTAAAGCAATGTAACTTAGAAAAATACACTTTGATAACGCTCTATTTATTTTTCTGAGAAAAATAGATCAACAATTCTGAGTGCTAATTGTTTCAGACGACCCAACTTTGGCTATACACTTGCTTGATCAGATAAATAAAGCTAAAATAGATTCTTAAGTCATGGTTTATTTAGGTGTAACGCAAAATTATTAATTATTCTTTCCTCTTTATGCTTATTTTTATACGATAGAAAATTTTTGGATGCTGTCTTTCTACCTTTTTCTCTTTACTGTGTATTCTAGTAACAAAATGATTTTGTCGAGTTGATTCCATAGTCAATTCCCATTTACCATTTTACACAGAAACTCTAAGTTAGTTTGATATCTATAGAAGGATGGTAGGCATTTACCATATTGTAGCATTTTTAAACTTTTTTAAATTACAGACCTGTTTACAGAAGCGTGATATTGATAATACTCTAGCGTTGTCGTCACAAAGGTGAATTGACCGAACTCTATGTCAAAGATTAGGAGAGCCATTACTTCTATCCAAACATTACATTATCAAGAATACGTTTATAGCTGTCTTATCCAAAAGTGACTTTACTATGCTCGAGACATATCCCATTCCCCATTAATGTTTATTTTGGACAGGATTCTTGCCACAACATTTCCTGTTCTAGCTAGATGAATAAACATGGAGGGATTTGAAAGGTTGTGATGATTGCGATGAGGAAGCATCTGTTTAGTTAGCGAATCGAAAACACGGAGATTTTCTTTTAGTTGATGATGCTCTTGTGATTAGCAACTGCTAGCTTTCCAATTGTGGAGCTTGTTATCAGGCGAGAATGGGCCAAGGGGTAGAGAGTAGGCAGGAGATAGAGACAAGGGTAAAGGAATAAATGAAAAATAGAAGTAGAACAAATGCATATTGTGCTATGATTATTTGAAATGTTGCATTTTGGCTGACAGAATTCCCGTTGTAAACACAAGAGAGAAGTTTTAATAGTATGGGCAACAGCATGTAAAATTAAATTTTTGTCACTAGCCATTTAGAGTCCAGTAATAGTTCTTATAAGCAAACGCATTAACTGACTCCATAGTCAATTCTAAGGTGGGGATGTCTTTACAATGTACCAATAAGCTACATAGCGCTAAAGAAGGATAGTATTGATTAAATATGATTTATTTATCATGAAGTAACTTGGCAAGTTAGAGCTCAACAACTACTTTTAGGAAATTGATTTTGACGATCCTCTAGTGTCGTAATTAGAGAAGGGGACTTGCCTGTCGTTTATGTCCCAAGCTAAGTGATCCTCTGCTTTATGTTGGGTTTACACCTCTTATCTAAAAATCAGATCGCAAGACTTTGAGAAATAGCTAGCATAATGAAATTTCGTTTCACTTAGTGCATATTAACAGTTCTTATATCCAAAGGTTTTACCAGGCAAACACATATGTTGGCAAAATAAGACATTATGAAGTTCGAAATGTTTTTATTGGCTCACCCCAATTTTGATAGATTCGTCGGGAATTGATATCTGAACAAGCCCCTAAAAGATACTAAGTTATCAAAGCTACAAAGAGTATGGAAGTATAGAATATTTTGATTGATAAAGCCTAATGAGTGAGATGCGTAGTCTTTGTTGATATTTTGAGGAGATCCCTAAGCACACCTTGCTAATGAATATCGACCGCAATCTCTGTAAGTACTTCTCAGAACGAACTCACTCGGTACTTAGTTGTGTTTGGTAATTCCGTGCACAGAGGTGACCTTTGGCGCGGCTTAATTATTGCAGTATTGTTAAACAAAAGAACAACTCCCAGGCCAAAGTATACGTGACAATTTGCCAACAGGCTCGTCATTTGTTTGCCTCCTTTTGATTCATAGCAACACGCTTCTTCCTTGCTAATATTTAAAGAATATGTTCACTAAACGTTACACGCCTATCAAGTGAGCAAGCTACGTTTCGATGTTGCAGAACGGATGAGACCTTGAATAAGGTGTGGTTTAATACTCTTTTTTAAATTTTAAACGAATGTCACAGTTAAAACGATAGTTTGATAATGTATGTCAATATATTTTATAAAGGTAATACTGAAGAAGGAAATTCCTTGCCTCCTAATACAATGCTCTTACTCTAACAATTTTTACTAACATGGCATCAGCTGTTGTTCATTTCAACCCCCAAAGTTATGAGTTTTGCGTTAGAGCAAGGCCGGTCGTAAAAAAGTGCAATAGCTTTTCAGAAATGCTACCTCATTTCACTCTATTGCAGTCCTGGTAACTTTCCCTATAAGTGGAGAACTGCACCTTCTTTGAATTTACATTGAACAGTTTAAAATTCGCTTTGGTCAGTAGGAAACAATTGACATAAAAATTAACCAAAAACAACAACTTTGGGATGGCCTAGAGCGAAGCTCCTATCAAAATTCTTGTTCCCTTACTCTACTTTATCGATGCATAATCTCTATACTATGATACGTAGTCTTATAACCGATTTTCAAGTATAAAGGGAAGGAAGCCGTTATAAAGCATAACTACACTAATACAACGAACAGAATACTAAACAAACACGGTAAAATTCAATAAAACAATAAAAGTACTGCGAGTTGATCATAGGTAATGTCCTCAAAGAGATAGGTGGCTAAATGGGGGCCTAAGTCCTAGTTGTAGTAGTTTCACTAGTGAATACGGACAGAGTATTAATAGTAATCTTCGACAAATATTTCTGTGTGCACGTTGCATTAGGATTTAATAACCAACCACTACGCATGCGGGTATGAGCCCACAAAACCGTCCATTCCTATGTATTCGCTCATGCTAAAAAGCATGGCTAAGGTAAACAGCAAAACGAGGTGATGGAAACCAAGACCACGCATAGCTGTAGAAGGGGTGGTGTAGCTACTGTCACGAAAAAATAGAAGCTGGGGTTACAGTCTGGTCACTTCTCTATCTTTAAGCCCGTCGGGGATGAGTATTTTCAGCTGTTGTTGCCAAAGGCTTCTTTGTGCCGCAAACAAGCCTCAGTCTCAGCTACTAAAATTAAGATAAAGGACCAGTCTTCTTGGCCAATGTGGCCTGACCAGTGAAAATGAGCGTGGGGGACGTTGGTTTTAGTTTTTTATGTCCTGGAAACTGATTTGTATTTGTTTACGTACTGCCCATGGACTGCAAACCACATGTTCGACACTCCAGTAAGTAAACCACTAGTTTGGAGTTACAGTGAAGTGGCCCCTTCCTTATGTGGTAGGTTTAGGCCCCTATCCTATTCTGGAGCTATGAAGTGTTGTTTAATAGAGGGCAAATAGCGGAATTCAATCTGGATTGGCAGCCTCTTCAGCCGGTTTTGTCCTTCTTAAGCGGGAGTTCAGCTCTATTCACTGCGTTTTGCCATTTCTATACGCTACCATTGGCGTTATGGTGCAAATTTTCCCATGCTCCTCATCACAGGCTAGAATATCTTGGTTGAACTTGAGGACATCATGTACTTGGCGACTTAACGCAGGGTGATAAACGAGTACTAAACCACGTTTTCACCGTGACTTTATCTCTCTTCCTCCCTAAAAGTTCCTGTCTATCCTGATTCTTGGCTATTCGGATATGTTGCCGTACCATACTCTTCTCAAATTTCCTATGGCATAACCATGTCTCTAAATCTTTGCATGTCATTATTCGAGCAGATTCGAAGCAAGCGCAAAGCTTTGCTGCAGGGGATGGCGTCAACACACTAATAAATTATCCCTGAATCTTGTAATGTCTCGCTCCTCAATGTCTACTATAAACAGAATAGCATAGGGGCGCCATTCCAGTACCCATCGCTTGTAATTGTTCCAAAACGTTGTAAGTCTAAGTTGTGCCAATTCTACTAGAGTCTTTGTGGAAACAGACTGATCTTCTCTGGTATATAGTGTCTTGTGTATAATGTGCCTTTTCTAGGTTCTTTAATCCCTCCTCGAATGGAATATTGGGGTACCATCCCGTGATATCTAGGGATCCTATAATTGCGTTGTGTGCAACTTTGACTACCTTAGAAAATCATTCGTATCCTGAATGTAGGATTCTACGCCGCTTGCTAACGGTTGTATATGATGTTCTACGAATTTAGAAATTTTCTCGGTGTAGTATCCCGAAGAATTCTAAGGAATTTTTAGCCATACTTTTTAGCAAGAGCGGAGACATTGTTGTATGACACGAAGTGTACCGTTCAGGCGCCTGATTTAATGGTCGTTAATCTCAGCACGAATAGAGCCGACTTGTAGAAAATCCGTGACATCGCGAAAGATATCGTGGCAATGCCTCAATAGTATTAACACGGTCTCCCAGCAGCCGCGATGCAAATCATGGCTTTAATCAAATCAGAAACTCCATTACAGAGTATAGAATTTTGCAGGGATGGAACTTTAAAGGGTAATTCAGTTTGTCTGATGTGCAATTTTATCACACTGTTGACATTTGCGATGACAAACATACCAGCTCCGTAAAATGTGTCTTTGTTTCCAACGCAAAGGTTAAAATATTATCAGGTTGAATACGGCTGCTAGGGCCTGGGTTATTGTTTTTTTATCCTACTTACATAGGGCCTCCAATTCAGCTTGTAAAAGAAGCTGTTTATGAATACGATCAAATCTGAAATAATTTTTTCTGCTCCCAAATTGTCAAGCGTGTCATGGACCCTAATTGCACGACTTATCTTTGGTTAGTCACGGGACAGGATCGTCCCTGGTTCGGCTCTGGATCGGCCCGACAAAGCGTAGCGTGTGAATCAGCCTTAAGTAGAAATCTAAAGACGCAATTTTGTTGATACTCTCGATATGATCGTTCCTTCATTTATGACTTAATATTTAGCCCTAAAATATAATCAAAACAACTGCCACTGCTTTGAAATGCAGAAATTATGACCGGTTGTGAAGCCAGGTGGGGAAATCAGTTACAGCCCATAACCACTTGGGCCTATCATTTTAATGTAGCAGGTATGCATTCCGGAATTTGACTCACAAATTAGCTCCACACAAACTAGTCACATTTAGTCGTTGAGTTTAGGAAGATGAATAAGGCACTCTTGGGCTCATCCCTGTTTGTTAAACAGAAATGACGCTCCCTCCGTATCCCTTCCTTTAACACAAACTTTTATGATGTCGGTATATTATGCATCAATTATGGATTTAATCTAACAAATTCACCTATAGCTTTGCTTACCCTCCACTAGAAATTAGAAAACCAGTTACTCTGCAGTGAAAAGGTTCATGGTCAAAGATCCCAGTTTTAATAAAGAATTTTGAAATTTGAAATGTTTTATGTCACATATCAACGTTATGATACATGTATATATATATTCATGAATAAAGATACGTATATATATATATAGTATTTGTAAGAATGATGACGGCTCCATTGACTACATTATACTTAGACAATATTTTGCCAGAGCTCCCTCTCAAACCTAGACCTTTGGTGGGATAAGAAAACCATATAAAGAACTCACTGTAAACCAGGCAGAAAGCACTTCAGAGGAAGACCCATGGTCCATGTAGCCTGGGATCAATAGCTTCGCAGTGAACCTTTGAACTCTTAAGGTATAGACCTCCCGCTTTGTTTAGACGGTGCTCAGTGACAGCTGGTAAAGGTCTGTCAGTCTAATTGAAAACAAATTAATAATATTACTCTTTCTGAGTTATTGTGTTCTTTTCGGATTGCAGTATAAACTTTGAAGTGCTTCTCAGCGACGATTCCACAAAAGCTCTATTATATTATCTACAAATAGGTTCCTCATGGATGGAGCATCGATCATAATATAGCATGTCAAGAAAAGTACGTTAGCGGAATTAACAAGGTCTTCAACACTGCCAAGATCAGGATATCTCTTATTCTGTAAGTGTCATATTGTATCAGATCCATTACATCCTTTGCACAAAGTAGTACAATTTATGGTAGATAGGCATTTATGACACTGTATCAGTCTTAAGAAAGTAACGAACAGCTACTTTGTAAAAATAGGGAGAAGATACTTTTTGAAACAGTTACCGAAAGGGAACAGAGATATTGCGTCTAAAGATGATACAAAATTTCATTCTTGGTGCCATAATACCTATATCTTTTATACATACATAAATGAGGGCTATAACCTATAGGTACGTAAATGTTGCGCCAGTTTGGACCCATGAGATTGCGCCAATTTCACTTTTAGTCGTTCTTACTAGACCACAAGTAACATAAATATATCAAAACACATGTCTTTTAGTTAAATTTCTTCTCAACGTTGCCCCATTAGCATAAGGCACTAGTTAGATAGTAAATACACTAACATCGATTTATGTATAGAAAGGTGCTCCTTAATGAGCACAGCGCAGAAGATACTCAGTGTTTTTGGTTACGATGCAGTTGTAGAAAGTCACCTTCTACTTTCAATAGTACAATTCTTAATTCTCTTTCACTTTATACTAATGCTCAGGCAATATCATACTTTGATATCCTTTAAGATATGTTTACGAGGTCTAAAAGCTGGCTCTTCAGTGCGCTGTCTTGCTAGCTCTCCGTTAACTGCTAGCTAGCCTTCCTACTGGTTACTTTTCTAAGTGCTGCTTAGTTTGTATGCCTTTAATCCGCTGAGAATCAATAACAAAGCGCCTCCAATCAATTTAAGGTCTTTTATTTTCAAAGAGAGCTCGTTCTTACCGACAGAAACGTCCTAACATATCCTTTATGATGAATAGCATACTTAAATAGCATTTTGAACGAGCAATCCTCAATCAGCAATACTATTACTGCATATTTTCATTAAAATTGAATTTATTGCTTTCAAAATCAGCAAACCGTTACCTTGAGTAAGACGCAGTATCTAAGAAGACTGATATCTTTTGACTAGTTACGATGCTGTTATTCCAAAGATCAAGATCATCAAAGGTAGACACAAACCAAAGCTGTTTTATGCTCTCAGTCCTTCATATTCTTGTAACTTTTGAAATCGCGTCGCAAGATAGTTTGACTCATGTCAACCAACGTGTTTCATTTCTATTGTTAGTTTAGTGTCCTATCTTTCTGTGTGCATTTGAAAAGGATAAGTATCGGTATCAAATGCCCAATTGTTCAAGCTTGTCATGTAGAGAAGCGTTGGTTCAAAACTAATTTGCAGTCGTCGATGTAGATGATTAAGAAGACTTCTACGCTTGCCCTTGTATCGAACTCTCAAAGGATGTACGTAAGTTCACAATCCGTTTACACTCATGTGTCAACTTGTGCTTTTTTGACTTAGACCCATTTAAAGTTAATAGGAGCCTTGTAACATAAGAAGAAATCAGTATATTCTCATACCATGAGTGAGGTAATCTAACGCAAGGTTTAGCAAAAGCAAAACATCGCCTATATGTTTTATGCTACAATGAAGCTTTTCACAATTCATCGCAATCAAGATGACCAAGAGCACGTCGCAGTTATACTAACTATTAACAGATGTTGGCAATACCTAAAGAATATGAGTGAAAATGCTAGCAGAACAAAGGTTTATTTCTTGTATCCTGTTTTTTGAAACAAAAGGTACCTGACTCATCTTTCAGTGGATGAAACTACACTGGTACTCTTATGTCTAGCTCGATGTGATCTCTTGCACCTTGAAGTAATCAATAGAACAATAGCTGAAAATTGTTATGCCTCTTTGAAAGTTGTGCAGGTGATGTGTTCAAATTTCATGGGACCAAGAAATTCTACAGTCAAACTCGTCTTTAAGAAAGGAAGATGCAGAAGAGTGTCAGTTTCAATGTGGGAAGCATGGCATGCAATTGAACGTTGATTTTTAAGACAAACAAAATATTTCAACTCAAGGTAGCAGTAAGTTTAGATAGTTCGACAAAGTTCGAAATTGCTCATGATAATGGAAACGGCGTATTTACCTGAAAGATTCTCATATCGAAGTCATCCGACAATAGGATTACCATGGTATTTCTCAAGATCTGGACATTGGGTATACTTACACTTCAAAACTGTCTTTTGCTTGCCAGTGATGCCTTGTCGGCTTCACTTTAGTATTACAAAGTTTGCGTATCTGGTGATACGAGTACCTACGGCATTCATGTATACAATCAATTACTGTGAATTTCAAACACTTCCGATTTTTCTGCTTTTATGTAATACTTTACGTTTTTAAGATGAAGTATAGAAGTAGCCTTACAGGAGTAGAATAGAGGGGGAGGAATTACTGATACATAATAATACTAGACACTGAAATACTAAACACTAGAAACTATCATGTTTCTTTGTTTGTATATTGGTGACAATACAATTTAAGGATGGGGTAGAAATCGATAAAAGGATGCTGCGTAAGTAGTAACTAGTGGAAATCGATGACGGGACATGAATTTTTGTTCACAGTAGGATTGGCATATTTCATGTAAAATAGAATGTAAGTTTTTGCTCCACGTAACAAAAGTGTTTCTCGTGCATATAGGTTTTGGGGCGTGATTTTAAATTAAAACTGTTATCTTTTCTTACAGAGAGCAGACATGTCAACGTCGGTGGCAGAAAAGAGGGCACAGAGAGAGCCTAAATGTGCTCGTTGCAGGAACCATAACCGTGCTTCAACTTTGAAGGGCCATAAACGATTTTGCCCCTACAGAGAATGCAACTGCTCTGACTGCACTTTGATTTCTGAAAGACAGCGCATCATGGCAGCCCAGGTAAATATCACTATTTCATCTTCCACTACATACTTTGTAAGCAGTATAAAAATATCTATTTTTTTTGTTCTACACTTCACCTATCTAACCTGGCGGCTTTGATATAGATATTTGTTACGCTTGAAGCTGGTAAGATCTACTTTCACTAACTGGATGTAGTCCATGTTGTCTACAAAACAAATTTTTTCTTCTTTTAAATAATATCCATTGCAAGAAATGATCCATTGTCAAGATAAAATACTGTATAGCAGGAAATATAACTGGCGTACAAGTTACAGAAATATCTTCTGTTTTAGTAATGCTACCTAAAAATAAAAGATATATGACTGATAATGTTAGTCCTCATGCAGCGGCATAGAATCCCTTGATTTTTTGTGACTACGTGCCATAGGAAGTTCATCATTCATTACAAATAATCTATGGATCCTTCTTCCTTATGCTATAATTATTTACAAGTCCATGGACATACCACTCTTCAGGAATCTACTACCCGCAAAATGAAAAGAGGGTCTTGTTTCTCATATGGCTACAAGCTACTTCGGTTATTGACACATTATGAGAGAAATGAAATCTGACAAAAAATTATCGGATATGAGTCCATCAATTGGCAAATCTCTGACAACTTTGTTGTTTTTGTTCTCTTGAAAATGCACTTCCAAGACTTATGTGATATCTATGTAAAATTTTATATTTAAACTGAATACTTTTTAGTTTTGATAATATGATACATAGTAAGCGAACTAATGAAATTTGATTCATGAAAACCAATTTTATTGAAAGGTTTTTCTGCGTCTGGCCTGAATACGTATCAATGTTTGATAGACACTCATTAAGCATTTTTCCTATCCTTGCGCTAACTAAAAATTTCAGAGAATTTACAAATTTTGATAGGCTACATTTCAAGAAACAGGTTTATTTTAAAGCATATATTTGGGGTCGTATGTTCATTATCCGCTTGTCTTATTTTTAGAATGTTTGGAGACATTTATCTTATGTTAACTCACACATTTGATCATTTGGTGGTAATTTTTATGACTTTAACGAAAATCATTTCAACTAGTTTGGGATTGCTCTGCTTACTTTTTTTCATACGCCCTTACTCTATAAAAGTCATCTAATGGTAATAGTGGAGTTGCAGACACTTTCCTATCAGGGATCCTATGTTCAACTGGTATCATCATGACACCGAAATTCACATACGCAAGCCCGAATCATAGAAAACCTTTGTAACAGGTCATTGAAAGCATGTGGCATAGTCACAAAACCAGATTGACGGTTCTTTTGGACTCGCTACCTTGAATATGCCCACACCAAACATGAGGTGATCAAAGAGATACTTCAAATTATAGCTCATAAATGGTGGTTTCAGAAGCTTCTCAATAGTTGTAAAGGACAAGATAACACCGTGACCTATCATGGATGGTAGATATTTGTCATGTATTGAGTCGTAGTCTTTTTCCGAGCTACCTTTCGAGATATACTTCTCCCATATTCAGTCTGTTGGACCTAGCATCTTCAAATAATTCCACACCTGTAGCAACAGATTGGATCGTAAAATATCTTCAAGAAGACATGTACATCGTACGTGCTTGCTGTGGAATACTTAATCAAATTCAAATGTAGACATAAAATACCATTTGCTATGTAGATTCTTGCAACACGTTAAAAATATTAGAACTCCAAGCTTCATCAATGGTACTCTTTTAAGAATCTGTGCAGTCCTTCAATTTAACTCACTGTTCCTGTCTGCATGTACAGTTACCTACATGTTATAAAGTTCGTGGGTGTGTCACGAATTCAGGCAGTACATATCTCATTCCCTCCTTTAAATTTTAAGCTTCTAATCCAACATATGTATACGGATACATACATATTAACATATATGACATATACATTACTCATATCATAGCTCTCATGTACAGTAGTCACATGTTTTAGTAGAGAAATGTTTTGTAGAAAGTATGCTAACCAAGTATTTCACCTAGCTGAGTTGGTAGAGCACACGCTTCTTGTACATTGATCCCTGCATTTGAATCCCTATGGTAACATTTCTCTGCTATCTAGTTAAACCCATCAGTAGTGAAAATTTAAACTCCTTGAATTTAACATTGACTCACCTGTCATATGTTACTCAAGTGTTACTGTTCTTGATAAGATTAAATAAATTGTGCTAAACAAACAAGTATAATGTCAAATCTGCTTATAACGAAGGACCTTCCAAACGGAGTAATTGGGAGGTTTGATTCACTTTATAAGAAGAATTTTTATCCTTGCAGCTAGGATATATGGACTTGGTATTTAAAGTTTTACACTCATAAAAGGAACCTCAAAGGTCTGAAAAGGTTACATTTGACACAAGATATATATTATAGATGATTGAGATTTTTAGGATCCTAGGTTAATTTACTTCTTCTTAACCGCTTCCTATGTCCTTGTTTATTATGTTAGTATATAATTTTAAAGGTATCAAAAAGGTATCAAGTGCCATGGGGGCCTTTGAAGGAGAAAGTTAGGAAAACCTACCCAAAAAGTCTAAACTGGTCGCAAAAATCCCTTATTAACAAAGTAAATGCACTTGACATAAGTTGGATGTTAAGTATTAAGTAGTATAAAGTTGACCCCCACTTATCTGTGGTAACCCAATCTACACTAAGGCTTGCTGCCTATTTTTGTGGCACGTGTTGCGGGTATGCTTTTTGACGTTAATTACTATAAGCATATTCATAAGAGGAAAGAACCATTTTAAGAGTATCATCATATGAGTATGAAATGTGTTGGATTTTTGATTACACAACTGTAAGAAACCCAACCGTATTTGTCAACAGATAAATAAAATGGCTTTCGAAAAGTGATATCTCTTTTCCTTCACCTCCCTAGCGACATCAATCTAACACAAAACTCTTTCTATTCATGTAAGCAGTACAGACTAAATTATTTGATGATGATAAAATACAAGATTGCAAAGTGAATATTGATATTAGACTAAGACATTTTGTAGAATAAGTATTGCAGCACAATGGCCCGATACATTCCACATTTGGTAGATGAACATGAAAGTGAAAATGTACTTATCAATGTCGATATTAATTATTTCTGGTTTTAATTAAATTCTAAAGCAGTTTATGATAGCAACGATGACGAAGATTTTAAATAGATGACGAAGTATTCAAATGGCAACTCTTTACACCATTAATTTCCAGATAAGCATTTCGGTTTCCTTTACTAAGAGAAGTTGTGCGCAACAATCAGGAAGAAAGAGAATCTTTAGGTTTTAAAACAATACAATTTCAGAATGATTCTGTCTATAAAACAATTCATGTCATCTAAACGTGCGGAGTGGTTGTCCATAAGTACACTCATTTTTACGTAGCACATCATTTTAAGGAGATCAAATTCTGGAAAGACGAGGGTATTGCCTCAATACTGTTTACAATAAACTGAAATGTTACGGCGAGCTACTGTAGAACCGCCCTATGGAGATATTTTGCGTTTGAAGAATGTAAACAAGTGTTTAGCTCATGGTGGTCATTACGTCTTGTCTTTCAAACAAATCAACTTATCTTTTGCCAAACTTAACGTGTTACTTGCTCCTTAACCTGTCTGACAAAACCGACGATCTTCTCGCTCTTCAATTTGTCTGCGTTACCGGTAAAATCTACCTATGAGTTTCTGTTACTATTACACAGATTGCCTATCTGCACCAAGAGCCATGTCGCCTTCAGGTTTTTGAGTGGTCTGTTTCTTCCAAAGGGTTACTGTTCTCTGACAGTCGCCAAGTAAACTCCACCATCTTGTGATACAGTAAATCGTTATCCTAAAGCCAGTTTTTATATACATGAATAAGGTAGGAGAGCTCAGCACTGCAGAAAAATTCTTTCAAATGCCTTCTAAATAGCTTCTGCAGCTGTACTTATTATCAGGTCTGTAGCGACATAAACTGAAGTCCAACTGCTTAAATAAGAGCCAGTAATTACATAGATACACCAAATTGCAAGTCACAATATATACCTTCCACCGAAAAGGAAGAAATGGACAAGAAATGAACTTGATTTTATTCCAACGCGATCTGGAGAAAACAAAACGAACGTACTTTTGCAAGAGGGCCAACGCCTACAACAAGGTAGTCAGATATACATTATGTATGCTCACCGAAGTCAATATGGCAATAAGTAAAAACATGTAATCGCTCATTTTAAATCTGACGTTGGAAACTAGGGGCCGAACGGCTTGTGTTTATACAGGACAACTACAACATTATCTCATGGTCTTACACATGAACTGAGATAAAGAACTGTAAGGGAAATCCATGCCCTGATGGTAAAGACCGAAACGGAATTGAGAGCTTGAAGTATCTGATCATCTAACTCTAAGATAACTATGTTGGATCTAGAATTTAAGGTCACCATGAAAAGGAGCCAGGTACGATTCAAGTCCTTACCCTTTTACTTCAGCTCCAGTCTCGATGGTGTTCTTGCTTATGGTTTTCGATTTGGATACCAATATTTAGTGCTTCATGAAGTAATAGCGGCATGTATATCTGGAGATGGTGAAACCATTGTAATACTCACGTCAGCACTATATGCTGTGTGGCTTCGATATGGTGTGGATCAAATTTCCACACTTCTTCCACATAGCTAGTTGGGTTCACTATAAACAAGAAAACTCTGAACAGTTGAATATTTTATGATAAGTATTTTTTAGTATTTCTTAAAATGGACCTTTTTAGTCTACCTGATTTGAATAAAATGAATCAATGTCACACCTTTGTAGTATCTAAGAACATTAACTGCATTACGTTGATTTCTACATATAGTTAACAAAATTTCAAAATAGAAGGAGGTAATATTGAACAAAAATTCCAAGCTGGTTTGCGCAAATGTACTAAGGCTTTTTTGGCTTATTCTAGAAACAATCCATTATTTGAGCGAAAGATACGTGGAAAATTATTTAAACGCATCAAAATTGGTCAAAGTCCGTAGGGTTTCGATGGAAATTCCTCACCATTATAATTTACTGAAATGATAAATACAAATGCCCACTTTTCTTTTCAAGAACATGGAATTGTTCTTTCTTGTATATTTTTAAAGGCTTTCAATAGTAAGAAATTTTGCTACTTTAGAAGACGAAGATTCCAGTAAGAAGAATTTGAGATCAATTATTATTATTTACTAATTATTATTATCAGTAAAGGCACATATAAAGATTGAGAAAGTAAAGCAAAGAGTTGAATAATGGTCACGTCTATATTAAGATTGATGATAAAATTTCATTCACAATCAGGAGGAAGGGCAATCCAAATACCAAGCGAAACTAGGAATACAGTCTTGTAAGGCACAACTCTAGTCAGTTGGTTTGAAGTATTCAACCTAGACATCCCCATCCCCCTTGTTAGCTTCAAAATATCTTGAACAATACACAGCAAAAGAAAACGAGCAGGCAGTTATTGGCAGCAGCAATGAACTGTGACAACTGACATGTAGCCTCCTTGTTTTCAAATTACTTGTAAGAGTATCAACCCGTTAAACTAAAAGTTTAGCTGTTCTACTTGTTCAATGTGTTCCCTAAGTCATCCATCCTATTCAAAAGGAATTCTCCGAACCGCTTATTTTGTGAGGCAGTGTAATTTTAAGTTTTGATTTGGTAATTTTTTCCTACTCTGTGATTTATGGTTTCACATCTACAAGTAAGCGAGGAGAATATTAACATCGCTGTTGCAGCATGAGAGGTTGCAGTTTCAGTTCCATGGAAGGCCTCAAGTTCTGTAAATTAAGTGAAATGAAACTTGTAAACTCATATAAACATCTTTTCGCGAGTTTGGCAGAATGTGCAATTACTTTTGATTACGGGTCGTTATGTATGAGCAATTGCCACAGAGAATCCCCTTAAAATTAAATAATTATGTACCTATAATTTGGAAACAGTGAAAAATATATTTTGAATAATAACATAATGTTTACAATAGAAATTCTATCAAATGCTGATATATTTCAGCTGACCCCCACTTGGCTATTAACCTGGTGTTCTTCATTTTTCCAACCCTTCTATTTTGCAATAATTTACATATCATTTTCTCTGCATTCTGTTGATCCTTGGAGTTAAGTACCAATATGATAGCGCTGGATAAAAGCAGTCATTTCCAAATGCAATTTCTAGTATTTCCCTCTCTAACATAATCATTTGCGTCCCTCTGGTCAGTTCTCATTATTCTCTGATAAATACATAATTGGTATGAACATTATATAATTTATCATAATGCTCACTTTCTCAGTTTCATTTGTCTCTTTTTCCTTTTTACGTGGCCTTCTTCTTTTGTCCTTTTCTACTCCATACTCTTGTTATCAATGGGTTTGAAGGACCCATTTTAAAAAAACTTATACAAAATATATAAAAGTGAGGAACACCATATCAAACAAAAGGAACACATTTGGAAATTGGTGAGTTCCAATGAACCATTGTAAACAAAAGTTATAGAGAATGGACCCTGTTCTAGTTATTGCATTAAAACTACTTTTCAAAATAGATCATACCATTTTTTCTTTGCTCTAGATAGAACCCTTTCCTAGATAACCATATTGCCAGATTTTAGCAACACGTTTGTCTGTTTACAATGTTGCTTGTAGAGGAGTAAATTCTCCCAAAATCATATAACATGATATCATGACGTAAAACAGTACTCATTTACATATGTAAATACTCACTTTCTTATGTATTTACCTCTTTATTGATCTGATTACATTTACTTGTTTACTTGCCGTCATATTTATTTACTTGCTCCCTGACGTACTTGATGACTTTCTCACTTTGCTATTTCTCATTCATTCACATCCTTAATTCTCTTTTTATTTCCTGTCCTACTTCTACTTCCTTTCTAACTTATCTCTTTGCTTCCTTTCTTACTCTCTTTATCTTAACTTTACTTTCTACTGAACCGCCTTGCTACTTTCCTTGCTTTTCTACCTACCTTTCAACTTTACATACTACCTTCCTTACTTTTTTTTCTTGCTTATTCCCCGTCTTTCTCTATAGTAAGCGTCCTTGCAAAAGAATTCTTCTTTAGCACCTTCCTTTCCTTAATCATCGCTTTTATTATTGCTTTCATTCCATTTCTAATTTCCTTCTTTCTTTTTCCTTTTCTTGCCTTTTTCTCTTCTCTCTTTTCTACATTTCCTGCCTTCCATAATACTTCTTTAGCCTTCTCCGTTAATTTATTTCTTGCATTTTCTCTTAATTTATTCCTTAATTTCTGTCATCATATTTTCCTTATCTGATATTTCTTTGCTTTTTCTTTGCTTCGTTCATTGCTACTTTCTCGTTTCCTTCTTTTGCTTTCATTCTTACGTTCCTACTGCCTTTCCACCAGTCCTTCACTTTTCGTTGCTATCTGCGTTGCTTCACTCCCTTCCTTGTTATCTTCATGTATATCTTCTTGCTTTCCTCTTTGCTTTTTCTCCTGCTTTTTTTCTTACTTTCGTCTATGATATCTTTCATATTACTTTTTATTACCCCTTTTTGCAATGTTTCTTTTTCTTCTTTCATTCTCTCTCTCTCTTTCTTTCTTCTACCTTGGCTGGTTCTTTCTACCTTCATATCTCCCTTTGCTGATATCGATCTTAATTCCTTCCTTAATTTCTTCTTTCCTACTCTCCCTGTCATCCATGTGCCCTTTACCTTATTTCTTTCCTTGCTCTCTTTTTTCCTACTTTTCTTGATTTCTGTGCTTACTATATTTAGTTGGTGTCGGCTCTTTGTTTGTCTCCTCATTTTTTGCTTCTCCCTCACTAGCTTCCTTGCTATCCTTTTGGATAATAAAGGCATTCATATATTTTGCTTAATTATTTTCCCGCCTTTTTATTTACTTTCTTATTTACCTAGTAACTCACTCTCTTATCCACTATTTGGAGGATCGGGTACTCGAAATACTTTAAACATTTGTAAATGATGATAAAGAAAATGTACAGAAATCTGCACTTAAAGAATACACATGGATAAACCAATGACTTTAAACAGTACTTCGAGTGGCTGTTCATAAGGGTCAAACTAATATTGTTCTGGATTATAATACTATTTGTGTGTACTTCTGCTCTGCTTCATCACCGTACTGAACAACCGTTTTATACATGCCTGTTTGTTTACACTTTTTCTAAAAATGTGTATTGTCCCCTGTAACACAACCACATTTTGCGGTAGAAGGGCTATAGTTTTCAAAGTTTTACAATAAAGTAAAGGAGGGTAGTGGGAATAACCAGGCCCATGCCTGGTTCTCTGTTCCTCCTTCCAATAAAAAGTATTGTATGCATTTCGTTTTGTAACTCTTGAAAACAGCAGTTTCGACACTTGGTAACTAAACTCAAACATGTCCAACAAAATTACCATCGCGACATTATCACGCATGTCATTCGTCTTATGAAGGTATAAATTCCTACATCATGTTGACGATGAAAATGCTTATTGCTCATCTAATTAATGATAAAAAATACTCGAGTTTTTTTGGAACAATGTTTAAACCAATTGACTTAAAAGTTTGTAAATACATAGTGACCATTGGCCCCTGCCTTACACTCCGCACCCGAGAGGATCAATCATTTTTACAAGTTAGATTCTGCAGATACCTGTGTTTGCAATTTTCATGTTTTTAATCAAATGTCGGGTCTTGACAACTTAAAGTTAACACTTAAGCTCTATGTTGTGAACAAGATTCAGTTTAAAATGCGATGCGAATGCTTGTTCAGAGGGTGGTAACAGCAGAATCTGTTATAAGTTAAAGCTCGATGTATATAAAATGTGAGTGAATACAGATTCAGTACGCGTTACCCCCTGAAAGAACAATAATTCTTTTCTAAAACTATTATGCTATTTAACAACACTGGGAGGCAAAGAGTTGAAGATGCACTGAAGGATGTAAAGAAGTGGTTGTATCACCGATTTTAAGACTCAATGAGAAAGTGTTTCCTTCTCTAGATTTTGAAATCCAACCAGAATCTCTAAATCCTAACACGGATTTCATGGCTGATTGTACTTTGATACATACTTCAATGTACGGATACCGTATGCGCCTTCTAATATAGAAGATAACATAATTAAATTTCTCGTGTAAAGGATTACAAACTTTGTATTGTTCTGCAGTAGATCTATTTATTGCAAATATTTTGGTCGACGATAAAGGTATTTCTAAAATTGTAGAAGCTGTAAAATCTCTTGATTGTTTACTCGGCAATTTATGATATAGCACAAGAATGAAACCTCTCAATGGCCAAATTAGTACAGAATTTGAGTGGGTGGCACTAATTGCAGTTATTACCCCATGTAGTTACATCGTTAAACCTTTGCAGCTATCTTTGTCCCAATTTGTTCGGCTACACCTAATCTTGTTTAGAAGAATAAGCAGGTTAGCAATTCAGGGCAATGAAGACAAAGTGTCAACACTAATTCCAAACCTGGTCGACTTAGCACCACAACGTATCACAGGAGAAACCTGTTGTCTTTCTTGTATTTAAGCTATCAGATGTTCAAGTTAAATGATCAAATATAGAGCTATCTGATAAAGTACCAAGGGTGATTTAGGATGACCATGAAGTAATTGAACAGAATAATGCTCACGTGATTCTGTACATCGACTACCATGGCCGTCAGAATTGGGCTTGGTCACTGGAGAAATGATTTTGTACTTGAGATTTGAATAGTGTTAATAATAAACTAATCGAGAACATTGGGGCAAGGCGGGGAGAGGCATATGGGTAATCAGGGGGGGAGGGGGGTAATGAGCAACAAGAAATGAAGGCAATGAGGTTGAGTGTGGCGTGTGGCGTGTGGAGTGCCGCGTGCGCCACAGACCGACCTCTCTATGCCAGAAAAATTAGGATTTTGTCGAAAGCTTTCCTTATAAAGGAGCAATCGTCGCAAAAACAGATATTCAAGTAACACGCGCAAGACGTGCAAGTATGTCGCTGTAGTTCAATGAAGTTCAGCCTCCCAGATTTATATCACAGTTAGTTCGTTAAGCCTATAGCTTGCTTCCACTCCATATGAATTTAAAAAATAATTGGCCGTGCAGATTACCTGTCTGTTTTATTAGTAAGTTACTAAACCGGCTGAACTATCGTTAATGTTTCCTAGGGATTACTACCGACTGATGGCCTCTTTTATATTCTTGAAATGTACCCACATTCATTTCTATGGCTCTGGCATATCAAATCCCCCGGAAGGTATATCCTTTTATAACTAATCACTTTCCAAACTGCATTCTTGTCTCGGTATATAGTGTCAGAGCACATGTTCGAGTCTTTAAATTATGTGAAAAGAAAGATAATTTTTTGATTTTACCCTAACATCCAACATCTCATGTTGTGTAGAATTTTTTACTAGTACTAGCATTTGCAATGAAATCCTACCTTACTATTTTTGTCCAAAAAAGAGTTATGTTCTTGTATTTATAAGAATCGAGGTACACAGCTGTAATAAAGAAAGATATCACTCCATTAGAGTCATTACCTTCATCAGCATCAGCATCGTCGTCGTTATCATCATCATCATCATTTTCATCGTCAAGATGCGATAAGTATGTGAGAACTGATATTGTAAGTAAGAAAGTAAATGAGTAAACATTGAACCAAACGAACTTCCAGATTAATCAGAAATTTTCCCACGTTGTTCTATTTGTCAGAACTACTCCTTTATCTGCGTGACATAAGTCTCTTAATTTGAAAGATTCTATTTAACGCCGTCATTTTGAAGGTTGCACTAAGACGCCAACAGGATAACGAGGAGCTGGTAAACAGAGGAGATGTACCAGTCAATACTCCAATCATGGAGTACGACAGGCAGGAAAACACATACCGTAAAAGAAGAGCACATGATAGCGTTATGTACTTCAGGATGTCAGAAAACAGGGAACCCAAGAGTACTCAAGGTATGCTTCATTTGTTGAATAAACGTATAGCAGCTGCCATTTTTACACATCAGTCATTTTAAAGAAATAAGGCAAATTATTGGTCAGAACGTGAGACGAAAGTAATAAACTCTCCATAAAATTTATGTCGCAAGCATTGGATTCAATGCAGTTGCAAATTCTATACAAATTTCAAACATTCGACCATACATAGTTACACTAAGTAATGGATACATATAAAAAAATTTCGCAAGACACTGGTGAAAGTTATCATCTGGAGTGGAGATAGAACGATCTAGCTACTCCGTTACTTGACGCAATTTTCAAGTCTCGTATCAATAATCAACTCTTCAAATAGTATGCCCTTTTCACACTCTGCTATTGTTGGAAGTCGCTGCTACAGACTGCTGATTCTTACGAACCACGGCTGCATACTCAACAGAAACATTTCTATAGTATTTACAGTGCTGTGCAGGGCAAATAACAAACGAATCTATTTACAAATACAGTAGATGTGCTAAATATCCTCACTTACTACAGAAACTACTATTAAAATGTCAATATTTATAAATGTTTTCGATAACCTTTACAAACATCTGCTACGAACGACATGGCTCAATCTATCTCACATTGGGTTTTACGAGCTATATTACAAAAAAATTAAAGTCATACTGTCAGTGTTCTGCAACATACAGCATTAAATCGGTATAGTGGCGCAGAAGAGGTCAATTCAACAATTTGACCAAGATCCAATACTACAGCATTCAAAATACCATTGTGAGATGTCATACAACCCAGGGTTAAGTATAGCTTGAAGTGAATTTACTGAAGGTCATATATCGAACGCGTTAGTATATGTTCCCCAATGCTTATTGCACTTTATATATTCTATAACATACAGGTCTGTCCTGATTTAATGAAGTGTTTACACCCTTCCTGGTAGATATGGCGTGACAGAGAGTTTATACTCAACCGACACTATGGTTTGAGCCAAGCTGCGAGCTGCGTACGCAGAAATTTTAGAAGGGAGCCACTCCAAGATTGATAGGCCTCAAACATCATTTTGTAGTCTCAAATCGATGATATTACTATTGCAAACACCTGTTTAGACTCTTTTAACTGGCTGTTATTGCGCCCTGAAATTCAAGAACCGTACTCCATTTGCAGAATATAAACTTTCTCTATAATATCGTAAGGACTTGAGGCTCGAGAGTTGGGTATGGTTCAATGCCCTCTAAATACGACATTGCTGAGTAGATTTTTTCCACATCAATTTCGTTAAATATCGGGATAGGAGTCGGTTGTGAACTGCTTTGGATAAAACTATCTTGAAAATGGTGCTTTAAAAGTGCATTGCACTTTCGTGGAACGTTTGTCCACGTGATCTAAATGCTTACCCTGAAACGATTGACACGATAGGGTGAACATTGACCACTTCTGTTCACCACATTTACTAAGCGCACCCAGTCCTTGTGAGAGAAATTGTGGGGACGGGAACTTTTGGAAATCCGTCCGATAGACTGTACCTCTGTTTGGATATCCCAGCTTTGTTACTCTTGTCCGACGCTGAATATGTCTGATTAATATGTTAAAGGTACAAGTGACTGTGGTCTAGTCAATCACTTAATCTACAAGTACTTCAACACTCATTAATTGAGATCGACTTTCTATGCACTTTTTAAGCTTTGCACCAATTTGATCTTATATAGCTTTCAGTTTAAAATAATTTTGTGATGTGATGTCTTAGGCAAAAGCTATTTTTTTACCTTTGGTACAAGTCAACTTTTCGAAGTTTTCATCAATCCAGTCTGTGACGAAACAATTGAAATTGTATTACTAAAGCAATGGTGTTAAACCTTAGATGATCTGACATCACGTTCCTTAAGTATAAGGGATATTATTTTATGTGATATATCCGTTATCATTGATGATTAGTTATAGTGAGTTTAAAAGTCTGCTAAAAGCATAGAAAACTAATATTCTTCCTCGCCAGTCCCAGTCCTCCAGCATAAGCTGGAATCTCGGACTAGGATTTACCCAGGAAGAATTCCAATTAACCTTCACACTGGTAAGTGCTTGTTCAATTTTTAAATTCCCCATCTGCAACAAAGCATATCTGAGGCAATATTTGAAAAAAGCATATATTGCAATCTACCATTTTGGGCTACCGTGTTCAATGGAGGATCTACAAATAAAACTTTTGCCCAAATATCGTTTTCTTGTCCGTAGAAGATAAAAAATAAAATCAAAACTTAAGCCAAGAGAAGTTATGCAAAGAACTTCCATGAGGGGGAGCGGATACTTTAAGAGCCCGTGTGTTAAATACTGCGGTAGCTCGCAGTAGAAACTAGTCTGATCCTAAAGCATCTTGTTTTTCAATGCAAGTTTAAGACTCCAGCAAAGATTACAGCATCGTTACCATCAAAGTGAGTCTCATAATTTAGTAAACAATGTCAGTGACAAACGTGATAAAAATGTCAAGTTTGTTTCTTTCATTTCAGGTCGCGAGAAGACAAGCTTGTCGAATGAAGAAAATCTTGTTGTCTCGACTGAGGAGAACGAGCAAAAGATGACTCTTCAATTTCAAGTTCCTGGACACGTCACGAACTGCCAACAGAGCATAGAGGAAAGCCATAGAAACACCATCCAACTGCAACCGGTTCCGAAGTCTCTCTTGCCTATGTACAAAAGTGTCTTGCAACGCATTTTTCCACGATTGAGCACTGACTTCCTCTCTGATGAGTTGCACAAAAATGCATTGGATTTGGCAATAACTGTCGACAAAATCAATAGTAATTATGAAGTACTACTAGCTCAGGAGCTTGCAGAGAAGAACAGCAGAAAACCAGTCTTCTCTGACTGGGACGGCTCAGTACATTCTAGTTCTGGCGATGAAGGGGCACCGCAGCAAACAGAAAGTTCTAAGACAGAGCCAGTAGTATACTCCGATTTTCCTACCGACGGCCCACCAAGAATAAGCATACGAACTAATTCAAATCTTTCGTTTTATTCAGGCGAGCCCAAATATTCCAAGCCTGCGGAACAAGACCGATCTCCGCCGCTAACACCTCGATATCCTTACAAAGTTTCCGCTGAAGAATATACCAAAAATAATAACAGCCTTCGACGACCTGGGAGTATTGGAATGGGAAAAGGAGGTATTAATGGTGGAAGTAGCACCCTAAATAGAATATGTGATCGCCTACTTATCTCTTCTAGTCAAGTAATGCCAACGAGTCCGCCCCTGACGAGCAACAGGGGAAGTCACAATTCTTTCGACTTGCGCGAGTCTCCTTCTCTCCATGGTTCTGATGGCCAAAATTTAAACTCCTTACTTCGTTGATTTGTCATGGCACCTGCAAACTGAACTACCTACAAATCACATTTCACTGTTTTTAACTAATCACAATTAATTATTCTTTCATCTTATTGTTTTTAATAACGATCGAATACGTACTTCTGTTTGCACACAGTATAGAAAACAACAGATATCAATTATTTCCTAATAATCGATTTTTTACCTGTCTATAATACATATCATTTGCCAAATGTACATAAATATGAGAATAATCGGGCATCTACCACAATTCAGTAAAATTGAATGGATAATGAACTAGAACTATTTATGCCTACTACTTGTTAGGTTTGCTGCTCAGTAAAGTTAAGGAACGGAGGCGCTTATCCGTCCCAACAGAAATAAATCTACGAACTGTATCATGAAAAAGTTGTCAACGGTATTTCTGTAGCTTTCGCTTGCTTTTTTCACGACGTTTGTGACCAAAGTCTGAAACAAAGCCAACTACTCTTTGGTGAATAGTTTATACGATAACAAAAGAATGGAGCTTACTATAAATACCCAATTTTCCTCATTCATGTAGCTCTCTTTCAAGCAAGATCTCATGCTCTGGGAAAATAGATTAAACGCACCATCTTCAACAAAGTTTACACTTTCAACATCCTGAAACAAAATGGGCAACAGGGTCATCATCAAAACGATAGATAACTAGAGCAATTGTTATGCGAAGTAAAGGTTTCACACACAACATCTGTAGGATGAGGATAAAATGAAAATTTCAGTGAATGCGAAGAGCATGTGATGCCTTCGAATCTTAAACACAATTTCTGAACATCTTCGATTTCCTGCTATAATAGAAAAACTCATACAAAACGCTCCTATACATGCACTTTCGCAGTTTCTGACTGATATTGCCATTTATGGGGAGGGGGTTGGGCGCAGTGGCTATTCGACAATTGAACAGAACCGTTCAAACAGTAGGATGATCTTTCCATAAGTTATATTCACTACGAAACTATACATATACCTTAGTATCTTAAAAGCTATATTAGTTTCAGGCTGATAGCTGAAAATTTTGAATAAAAATTCGAGGGACAGCCTCCAGGATCATTGCAGCTTGACCAAACCCTGTAATTAATAGGTTACCAAGTTTAAATTTTTGCCTTAGCCCCTGATTATATTTACCCCTACTAGAGTCCATTTTCAAGTATTGGCCCAGTCAACACTTCTCCTTACCATTTGAGTCTAGAAGAAATATGTTGCATTCGTGTACACAGGCTCTGAACTTCTTCCATCGTTCTAGTGTTTTCAATATTCTATTTGTACTAAGAAAAATAAACATGTTTTCCTCCCTGTATTTAATGGCAGTCGATGAAAAGATACGAATGAAATCGCGTCCGATGATGTCATACCTTGTGTCATGATACTTTAAATTCCAAAAACAGCCCCCCAGCTATTGAAGTAAAAACAGTCGTTTCTCTTACAAGCACCTCCCCAATTGGCCAGTTGCATTCTTATTAGGCGATTGTAGTAGATAAAATTAGTAAGAAGGAGAAAAAATTTGTCCCAATGTAACACATTGCAATGCGCTTATTTGAATATGGCTTTCTTTACACAGAAGCTGAGAAGAGAGATTAGAAGCGCCTTTAATCTAGAAGTACAGTTTTGCTGAAATTGAAGTACTTGAGTATCACGTTTTGAGGCAACGCCTAAACGTCTAAAAATATATTCTTCCTGAACTGATAAAGGGAGCAACCGCATTGAATTGATTGATTATCCTAAGATAAAGTTGTACTTTCACTGAAACACACTCCACATATTTGCAATAAACACGTTTTGCATTGCTTATCTCACGATCGTATTCATTTTCTGTCCATGATTTTACTGGCACTTGCTCCTTTTTAAGAGAGGTGGGTTGCATGAAGAAATGTGATAGTTTAAGTGAGGGCTGAAGCCGATTGAAATTGGGGGCATTTCCACCCAAATCGTACTCAACTCGTCTTCTATAATTAGGTAGGGGAGTACAGTTTCTTACAATGCATCCCAAAGTTTATGATAAGCTTAACTCAGTAATAAAATATATTTGTAGCCAGGAATTTAAACCAAATACCGTTACCAACTATAAGTTAAGACAAATTCTGGAAACAAAAACAGTGGAATTTCATCTTATATTATTTTATTGACAAGGGATATAATAATGACTGCGTCAGCAGGTTCTTAATCAACTTCAACCACATATCGGGGTTTTTCGACCATCTACTGCAACTCCATATTGTATTTTTATTATTCAAATTTCACCCTCCTCCTCCCAGGTGTGCAAAAACGCAGCCTTAACGGCGATAAAGCGTGGTACAATTGCTATGATGCGCAAGGAGGGATATTTGAAGCGTAAAAGCAGTGAATAATATACATGTGAGAACACCGCTGATCATAAAGCACTACTGCAGTTCGTTAATTTGGAAGTACTCAATCTTCATAGAGCCGTCTACAGAGCTATTACTTATTACTTTGGAGAGAAGCGGTGATTAAATATGTGGTAGGGTCGAAAAAGATACAAGTCAATTACTCCAATTCCACATCCTTCAGTGCTTCACTTTAAACAGCTCTCACAGCAAACAGCAACTACTCTGACCAGCCCACGCCGCTGTGCGTACTGTGCGCAAATTTGACCTTTACGCACTACTTGTTGCAATATGCTATGCACTACGCCCACTTTTGTGAGCGTCTGTGTGCTAAGCTTGCAGTGTAAACGCAATCTTAATGGAGAAAATAACACTTGCTGTCATCTTAATTGATAAATCGAGGGTGGTCTCAAAGTTTGTTCACCACGGTACCAATTTCGACATTTAAAACTGAAACTGCAATGAACGGTGAAGGACCAAATAATGACTGTAATATTACTCTGACAAGGATTCTTAATGACTAAAATGAAAAGGGGAAGACCTACCATGAAATTGAGGAGAACGGTACAAAACGAGCAACAAAAGCAGGGTGGAACACGTGGATGGAGACGAGGGTACAGACAGAAAGGGTGGAGACATTTTGTGAAGGCCCTACGTGCCTGTTAGTACCAGGCGGATTGGTAACACGCAAAATACTGCCATCATACAAGTATCAACCTTCAGTAACAAGAAAAGTGAGGCAGTCCAGCCTACCGCCTTCTATACATAAACAGGCAATAAAGTTTTAGCAAACATTATGATCATCAATGGAGACCTTCTATAAATGAATCTCCAATCGTATTTGCCAGATCATACCAAGGTACCAAATTATAATGAAAGAAGCCTCCTTAAGGGTCAGAAGTATAACTTAATATTTTACCCGACCTTAGAGTACACAAATAAACTAGCCCTCGCAATGTCGCATTCACTTTCCAACACCAACGTCCTGCCCATAGAATCACGTTTGGACTGGACCTTGGGCTCATCCCCCCCCCCCCCCTAATTGCAAATGTAGCAAATTAAAAGATTGACCAGAGTACCTTGTGTGATTGAAATGTCGTTCTAGCAAATCAAGGAACGATGGCCAACTAAAGGGATTCTCTACTTGAAAAGCAAAAGTACGAAAAAATGGGAAAGAATACTCTGCTCATTTTACTAATAATCTTTACACAAGATGTACAAGAATCAGCTCTTGGGTAGGTCCCATGACTCAAACTAAATGAACATTTATTACTACTAGCCAGTAACATACAAATACGCTTATTCCACCTTAAAATGGGGAACCAAAGGCATTCTTCAACGAAAATGAATGACTTCGGCTACCTGGTCTTTCTGTCTGTCCGTCCACTTGTCGGCACCATTACCATTACAGTGTCTCATATCTTACTCATGTATTCTACATCAATGTGTACCATAAAAATGTCATCAAATACCTGGTTTCATAGAAGTAACGTACACACTGCGGCCCTATAAACAACAACACAAACGATGCAGTCTTTCAATGTGTATGTAAGATATTTACATTAGGATTTCACCGTGTTGCTTTATCACCGCGAAAGCAGAGCGCCATTGGCTATTTCAGTCCCTTCTTCATTTCTTGAGATTTGTGTCCTAAGAAACTCAACCTCACTGCATAAAATATGCCTCTCTCGCATCAGTTGATTTTGTTTATTAACTGAGGCCAGCAGCTAGAAAAAAGAAAAAGCATCAAACTCGCTAATGACGGAATCGAAACGCAAACAAAATTGTTGAGGGGGATGGACTACGACAAAACTGTACTTATCACTAAACAATGTCTTGGGCGCAATGAAATTCCAATTCATTTCGTAACAATAGAAGTACTATTGGGCATGGCATGAAAAGGTAAAAACGACTAGGAACAATTATCTTAACTTGAATCGAAACAGGATCTACAGACAACTCTTTTCCCGCTACTGGTACAAAAATCAAAGTATAGTTTAAAATCATTTTAGGAAAACAATGCAATCAAAACTTTGGCGACAAACAACAGAAACGTTGTGTCTTAGAAAAAAAATCTAAGTCAATATTGGAAATAAAGAGACAAGGCCAACTTGATAAGGCAGAGAGGGGAAGTGTATTCAACAGTTTTCCTTAAGGAAAATTGTAATAAAAACCCCGTTAACATTTGACTTAAACATTTTCATAGTCTTGCAGACTCTATAGCTCTTATAGATTAGACGATTTCACTTGTTTCACTAGAAGGCTTTAGAAAGAGGCATTTTTAACAAGGGCTAGATACAGCACTACTGCTACAGTGAAAACTGGTTCATGACCGGGAGATGACTCACACAGTATGGGAGGAGATTCACTCAATATCAAAAATATCAGGGCAAGTCATAGAAATACAAGTGTAGATACGATTTCCGTATATAATACAAGGTCTTGGTGTAACAAGTTGCATTGGAATTTCTGTTTGTAGAACCTGGACGGAAGTCTAAAACGACCAGGGTCGAATAATTTGATGGAAACACTGTTTACATTTCGCCACTTCACAAGCATCATGCTGGCAACTCAATTTAAGTCACAATCTTGAATATGATTGCTCCAGCAGTGGGTAGAGGGATCGTTACTTCAATACGGCCTGTTTCAACGTTGCTTTATTATAACTGACGTCAACAAGGACCTGAGGCTGCTTATATTCTAAAAGATGCTCTTGTGAGAAACACCAATTCCGTTCAATCTTTGTGAGAAAGGCGATACCATGCGAGCTTTGATTTGGAGGTAAACTATACTTTGTGTATAAACGATGAAAACTGTTCAGAGTTCTTCACTCCACCTCCCCCCTTCTTCCCACTTTTCCTACGGCGTCTTATAGATCTTCTACTTAAAATTGTCAGGAATAGTTTAAACAGCTCCACAGTTCTTAAATTTTCCAGATTTTGTGTACAAATGAAACTGGACACGTAAGTGTATGCGTCTTCCCTATATCCCTAACTGTTTGATAATTCACCAAATGACTTTGTTTTGAAATCGATGGTTGAAACCTTCTGCTACGTTTTCATCAGATTTGTAGTCTCCTTAAGCAATCCACTAGATTAATGGAGTTGCTTCTGCTCATCCAACACGCTTCTATAACATCAATTTTGTTATGCATTCCTATCATACTTGATAATTTTGAAAAGTATCAGAGAAATAGGAAAGGTGTCACAAACGGGGTATGAATCCGTGAGCCCGTTAAAAACACTTTGCAACTAAACTATATGAATTATTTGGAGATTCCCCACGACATTTTCAGCCATTATGTCGAACGTTTTAAACTTGTAGTGATATTCAACCGTTATACATCGGTCCTAAACTGTCTCTCCGAGACAATATATATATTTCAGGCACAACTATTAAAGATTTTCGAACTTCTCTTAAGCTCATTCGACTATGTGATAAGTCGCTGACATGATCTCGGGCACCGATACAAGCAAAAATCAGTTAAGATCCACTTCGGGGCATTCTAAACGTCCGGTAGATGGCAGGGGTTTTGTGAGGTACCATGATCACTTAAATGTGGATGTCTCTGGTGCAACAGGTTGTTTTCATGGAAAATAATTCAACCTAATCAAAGAGTAATGGTAACAAAAACAACGACAATACCTTTTTGTTATAACTCTGTAAGTTGTTTTCACTCGCTTCAACAGCAAAAGCCAATTTTCTGTTATCTTCGATGGCGGCATTCAACTCATTTTGACGCTGCAGCTGTTCTTCCTGGAGGTTATCTATAATGCTATTCAGCTTAGCATTATCACTTTTCAGTTCTTGGATACGAGATCTTTAAGGCAAAATAAATTAATCACACGAACAGTATAACCTGTAAACCATAACAATTAACTTCGTTTTGAGAGATTTGAGGTTGTGTCGTTGAAAACAAAGGCGTAGTTAGAGGGGGCAGGAGTGGTTACATTCGATACAAAGATTTTGTAGATAGCCCTCCAAGACCCCTATTAGAGCAACTTGATAAAACAAGAGAGTATCGAAGTTGATATTAGACAACTCTTCACTGGGTAAAGAAATCGTGACGGTAAATGAGTAAGATAAGGAAGGCTAATAATAAACAGAGCCATTTTGACAACAAAATCAATTTCAGCTTGAAACAAAGTAATACGGGCGGAAACGCGTCTTTGGCATTTACTGGTGAGCCCTCTACTCAAAGCGGTCTACAGGTTTGGTAAGCGCAAAGTTTACCATAGAAAGCTCTAGCATAGATACTGTGTTTTTAATTGGCTAACTGTAAAAAATAATTTGACGTGCATCAATCGCCAAAGTTCTTTCAAACTTCTGACACCTAGTTGCGTCGCGGAGCTATAGTTGTAGCACGGCTATTATACATTCCACCCAAAGTTTGAGTCTACTGTGTGTCAACGTTTTCATCTGTAGAAAAAAACCAAACAACATGTTAATTGACTATGATGGAACACAAAATACAAATTGGAAAGCCACATTAAGCCTTAGTTATTGGTTAAGACCCGCCAACAATAGGCTTGAAAGGGTAATAATATTGTCGGAAACCGTAATGTCAAGGTCTTCACTTTCATAGTAGAGGTAGAATCCGGAACCTATTACATACAGGTACTAATCAACCATAATTACAATGAGGGTCCTTTTCAGATTAATATCACGGTTATTACCCGTTATAGAGTCTCTCAAAATGATTAAACTAGCTATTCTATGCCACTTATACTTAATTGTTCGCCTTAAAATATCTGTTGCGGTTTGCAATTTGTCAATCGTTTATAAGGTAATATTGTATATGATTGACAAATAACAACATAACGAAGGCGGCAATCAACTGATACCTTCAAAAGGTGACGATCATCAATGCTTCAGCCAAACCCTTGGCCTACCGTAGCAAAGAACGAAGCCATGGCATGGGCACAATTTCAGGGTGGAGATTGAGGTGTTCAAGTCCCAACGTATTGTAACCTAACAGCTAATTAAGAATGAAATGCAAACATCTCTCGTTGCTACACTCCCTGGCCTGTAACCTCGTAGGAAAGAGAGATTTTATAACACCTAATTTGCTTCAACAAAAAAGTCTTTCGAGCAACAAAAATTTTGGTTCCTTTGCTCAAATGCTAGCCGCCCTTCTTGAGGATATTTTGAAATTGGGGGCGGGATTTACTTACCCTTCTGGTTCACAAAAAAGAAAAATGAATTAAGTAGGTCGTGTTATATATCATAGGAGGAAAAATAGATGCTGAGTATTTTCTGCAAAGAAAGCATATGCCACTAACTAAATGTTCTGGACTTATTCCTTATTTTAGACCCAAAATAAATCTTACACTATACTTTACTGGTTCCTTTTGGGGAATAGAAAGCGAATTGCCTAGCCATTCATCCAAAATAATTTTGGTCTGAAGATTGCCAATTGTAACACAATATTTTATAATAGTTGGTACGTTACAGCTGCTTATTTGCTTACGCCCTTGTATTACAGCATTTTAGCCAAAGGCCTGCATTCTCTGTCAAATAGTTAATCTGGTTGAAGTACTTTTAGTTCATACTGACTTTTATAATGTCATGTTGTGCACTAATTTATATGTGAAGCTCCGGTAGTTTGCAGAGTTGGCATGAACTTAGGTAATTACAAGAAAACTCTTAAATGGAGGGTAAGCAATGCATGGATTCTTATTTACATTTCAAAGTATTTCACTGTTTTTATGAAGGGTGCAGAGGACACGAACTGCGTAGAACTCTGAAGCGCACAGGGGTGTCATGCAGCTACAATAAAGTGTGCAGACCTAGGAGCAATCTTGCTCACTATCCCTCGGCGAAACGTTATGTCACACTTATCCCAATTTCGTAGTTGAAAACTCACTACTTAAGTAAGCTGCTCTTGGCACTGTTGATAGTATTGAGTGGTCATCAGCAACAGGAAAGGACAACATGCAATACACATTTATGGTTTTATTTCAAGTGAACCCCGAAAGATTCCAGATAAAATGGAAATGTTTCTGAATC
Source organism: Carybdea cf. marsupialis auct. non (Linnaeus, 1758) (assembly GCA_010016065.2). Classification (NCBI taxonomy): domain Eukaryota; kingdom Metazoa; phylum Cnidaria; class Cubozoa; order Carybdeida; family Carybdeidae; genus Carybdea; species Carybdea cf. marsupialis auct. non (Linnaeus, 1758). The sequence goes on from JAAAKL020000557.1 coordinate 34,651, forward strand.
GGAATCTGGAATCTAAGACTAACAATATGCAGCAACGTGTCTAACGTAAAAGCCATAAATTGGAAAGAAGACCCTCCAGCCCCCTCTAGTCTCAATTAAGTTGACAAATGTCAGCACTCGAGAGTACAAATCTCGTTTGAAACGGAAAGTAAGAAGTTTGAAAGAGATTATGCGCATGCTTGATTGGCTCTGATCAGAAAAAAGCTTGGCCAGCTTGTCACTCTCTTGTAACGCCATCAAATAATCCAATGATACAAATACCTTTTTGGCTGTTGCCTGCACATCCGGTTACCGATTATGTAACTTTTGACGCAATCAAAACTTTCTCAATATGAAAACGTCAGCCAGGCAAAAATGACTTAGAAGGCGCATTCGGGATACTTCAAGAAATACCCTAAATTTGAATATTATTGCTACGTGATCTCCACAATTGTCTTCGAGCATCGTTTTGGTAAGCTCCTCAAATGAACAGGATATCAAGATGTGCTTGTGGAGAGCAACTGCTATACAGTCAAGATGGTACAGCACGGTCTTGGTTGAACAAACTACGCTACATCTCTTTGAAAATTATTGATCCTTTATGGCAGTTTCCTGCTCTTGCAGCGGAAGGTATTTTGAAATTGAGAAGTTGTATGGCTTTCAACCATTACGAGATTGCTAACAAAACTTAAGACCTGTTTGTACGATAAAAAAGTCGATGAATTTTAAAGTTGAAGTAGCTTAAATACAACAAAGAAAACTGAATTACGTACATCAATAACATGTGCTAAAATGCTTACTCGTGTTCATCATTTTCTTTCTCCATTTTTTCGGTTAGACGAGAGCACTCGTGCTTATAACGATTGACAACTTCAATTTGTTGTTCAAGAAGTTTTCCAAGTTCATCTTTTGCTACATCTATAACACAACATATCTTTATTATAGAGGTCAGCTCAAGGGAACAAATGTTGCAAAATCAATATCTATCAAGTTGATACACTGCCAAAAAAATCGCAGCAAAATTTATGACACTAAACTGCTTGAGACAATCGGGCATCTTTACCTCGTAAAGTTGTATTATTCTCTTACGAAACTTGTTGCGGTAAGCGTCTGCCCGAAGCTTTAGCAAGAAAGAACCACTACTTGCTACAATACTCTTTCTGCAAGCTATTCAAGAAGAATTGTCATACCAACTTTGCAAGTTCTAATAAAATACACAAGCAAACCCTGTAATCTTCATACACAAGTATTTCTTCAATTAAGCAAGCAAACTACAGAGCTTTGTGCCTTCTCAAAATTGCACGGTAGTACTTGATTAATTGATAGGTTGATATTTTAGTCACGTGGGATTAAGAACAGGACGAAACACCTATTAACTACCATTCTGAGAGTCACTGCAGTTGTTCATTTCATGTGCTCCCAGCTCAAATGCTTCCTTTGCGGTAAGCAATCAATGAAAAGAAACTTATTGTGAAATTAGCGCCACTTCTACATCAAAACAACTCCAAAATCCTTAGCTCAATAGTCTTTGTAAAACGTAATCTGACACAAAAATCTGTCATAGAAAAACGAACTTCAAATATACTGCACAACTGTTACAGAAGCAAGCAGCTGCCACTGATATTGGCGACTGCGTATACACACCAGGATCCATTCCAGTTCAAATTTACCCATATATCTAAAAGGCTACTTCAGCACCGTGCCAATGCAGATACTAGCGCGCACTTCATGTCGTTTCTCAAAGTCCTCAAAGATAGAGACGTAACTTGCAAATCGGTTGCAAATGTTGACGCAGATGCCTTTTCTGCAATCGCAGCTTGTGCATTATTTTACAATTGTCGTTGCTGATTTTACCATCACGTCCTTGAGATGTGAATCCTAAAGACTTGGTAAAATGAGTCAACGTCTTACGAGGAACTCCCCGCGAAGTACGTAGCTTGTTTACGCCACAACGCAAAAAACCCCCGCTAAACACTATCATGCCGAAATAATTTTGCCACTCCACAGTAGAAATTTTAGGGAACAAATAGAAGAAATGCACCGTCTTGCAAGGAAACAGGTTAATGAAAGTAAAATCAAAACGCATTTGTTACATATCCTTGACGTTTGCAAGTATAGAGGTATATTTTGAAACATCTAGACATTGTTCTTACGGTATTTATTTTCTGCATTGTGTATCATTAACGACAATTTTTGGTCTTTCTGATGAGCTTTGATCTCGTTCTTCTTCAAATTTTGTGAAAACTCTTTTTCCAGCGAAGCAATATGGTTATTCAAGTCAAGTATCTAGCAAAAAATAAACATAAAAGAAAGCATTTTAACATAGATTCGAATCTGCATAATCGTCCTGATTACGACATCAACGAGTAACTTCAGGCGCGAATCGATAATGTAACCTCAGTTACAAACAACAGAAAATGAGACTGTTATCGGTGTAAATATAAACAGTAACTTGGCATAACGATGAATTTAAACTCGTCTTACGTTGACCTAACGATGACAAATTATACGAACTGATAGGCAGCACAACAGAGCTGAGACGGACTAACCGAACAGGGAAGAATAGGTACCATAACAGTTGGCTGTCACCAACAATGAAATTACGACTGCGCTCAAGACGAACTTTATATTATACATGATCGTTTCCTGTCCTCTGTTGTTAGGTAGGCATATTGTTTTCTGATGGCACCACATAGACACCTGCTAATTGTTGGTTATTTTCATAATATAACGTCGCGGTTGACTATGCTTTTCTGCAAGGGAGTATGTGTTAGGATAAAATTATGTAACAAAAGTTTGATCACAACATAAGTTTTAGGTAACGTGACAATCATACTACTGATTCTAGTCTTTTGAGACAATGAGGCTTAATTACCTTGATCAGTATGTGAAAGCCATCGTGAACGTCTCATAGCAATCACATGATCAAGTATTGAAGATTTTACCTTTGTCTTGGGGCGTACAGACATTCTGAACACATGTCATGACCCCTGTAAGTTGTTTCAAGTAAGTCTGCACTACTAGAGCGAATCTGAAGGTAACATTTCGAGCTATCGGTTGCTGCCTTCGCCAACCCCACTTCTCTGTTACATCACGAAATAAAACAAGACCGAACAACCTTGTGTAGGAACATTTGAACCTTATCTGCCGGTTACGATCATAGAAAAAACGCAATCTTTTCTTTCAAATAGTTTGTTGGTGGTACAAAACAGTAAAACTGCACGAAACAGCGAAAACATTTTAGTACTGAAAACTTTTCTTCGTCTGACAATCACTCCTCAGAATACAAAATCGTCAGAATTGAGATTGAGAAAAAATCAATAAAACTCATACCAAACTGTGTTTTGAAAACAAATCTTATTCTTAATTTTGTGAAATAGCATTTTTCCAGGAGATACAAAAGAGGAATAAACAGTATTAGCTAAAGAAATTCCTCTTGCACCAGGCACTAATTACAGCGACATCAACAATAACGACAGAAGAGAAGCAATAAGGATTGTGCTATGCAGGATAAGAGAGGAGTGGGAAAGGTGGTAATTCATACTTCAGAAATATACTATGGAATGATTTGGCTTCCAAGCTACTTTCGTAACGCTGTGGTGCGAATCATACGGTGACACTCTTGTAGTGAGGGATGAAAGGGTTTCGTTATTACATAAGTGTTTCGCAAGGCACATAATAGTGCCAGGAATGCTAAGCCAATACATCAGTTTAAATCTAAGTATGAAAATGTAAACTGTTACAAATTGGATAATTGTATTAGACTATGCTATGTGATCTAAATCAAGAATCAGTCAAGGACGTAATCACTCTGAAGCAGACTAGTATGAATAACCACAATATAAGCCTGTTTGCATAAAAATACTTTTAAATGTTTCTTTGCCGTTCTAGACTTATTCCTGCTTTAGAACCCATCATATTTCAACGTATCTCTTTGATCCGGAACTGTATCAGACATGGCTTCCTCGGTTCTGGTCCTTTACGGTTTTTATTCATCTATGTTACGTCAACCAGGCAACAACACGGCTGTCACCAAAAATGTGTGTCTGTAAATTCGGTATTGAAATAATGCACCTTAATATGGATGCCATGTGGGGCGTTGATTTATACAAAAATAATAAGGAATTAAAAGTGAACTAGATGACCTCGGCAATCACGTGACGGTGTCCAAATGTTTCTAAAACAGTAAATAAAAGTGGCTAGAGGATTACAAGCCAGAACCTTCAACACTGAAGGAACCATTGACAACTATAAACTAGTTGATAGCTGAGAAGCCGATGCTGGTTTTTGCTGACTATTTATTGTTCCCATTAACATTTAAATGTTCCTTAAATAATTCTATGTAGCACAAAGTAAACCAAACAATAAATTTCAAATCCCGACCTCGGATTTTATGGTTCTCTCCTTACTACTGAGTCGTTCTTAGAAATAACGAACTTTTCCAGTTGGATACCATCGACTTTTATTGACAGATAAGCTTGCTAAAGAGAAAATACACTGTATTTTGTTTTATATTATCATTATCACTGTCGCATGCTAGATGAAAGCACTACGGACAAAACCTATTGACTCTTGAAATAAATTGTAAATTACAAGCCACCTCAAAATTATTTGAGTTCAGGCAACTGTAAAATGATGGTAAAGACAGTTAAATCTAACCTCTGCTTCGTCTGCAATCAGCTTCTCAGTCGTTTCAACTAATTCTTCTCTACTCTTTTCTAAACGTTCCTCCGCAGTTCGGGCTCTTTTATCAGTCTCTTCTAATAAAGATTTCAGTCGTTGGGTTTCCTATAAAATAGATAGTTGTCAAACATGAGCTAAAGACCTGAAACATCCTTTTCAGGACGTACCACTTACATCATAAATCTGTCGTACAAGATTGCAAGCTATTTCGCATGACCTGGCGTTTAATAAAAAAATTCATAAGAAGCGGTAAATCACTTGTTTTCATCGTGGTTATTAAGGGTTGCCAAACGCATTATTGATAATGAATTTAACGGCTCCAAAGGGATTCGAACCTACGTCCTTTCCGCCATGCACTTTAATCACTTCTTCATTGCACCACTTGGGGCCTGTTTCCACTTGCTCGATCACTCTTGATTTAATCCAGCTTGAGGGTCCAGTTTCCAACTTCCTCGATCCGTGAAATTTGTTGACAGTTCGGAAAGAGAATTTATTGACCAAACAGTTGCCTACGCGGATACGAACATCAAAATTACACTTGTGTAACGTGGTAACACTGAATTCACTGGTCAAAATGTGACAGTTTCCAACGAGGTTGAAGTGACGAGACAACATCACTGTAAACTCTGAATGCATTTGATCTGGCCCCTTCTTACTTGACAACCATTAATGGAACTTAACAATGACCTGTAAATCGTACCTTAGCTTAATTACGTACCGGCATCTTGCTATTTTGTCTGACATCACCAATTTTACCACCGAAGTATAGATGTCAGTTTTATTTCT
>JAAAKL020000558.1:0-40092 GCA_010016065.2 Carybdea cf. marsupialis auct. non (Linnaeus, 1758)
TTCAAAGATGATTAGGGCCTTGTACCTTATTGCAAACCAACTCTCATTATATTTGTCTGCACAGGCACGATTTAGCAAAACACGTTCGGCTATTGCAGTAATTGACTTCACGTGAATATGTACTTTTGTTTTATGTTTGTTTGCTTGTATAGTTTTGTCCTTGCTACACCATAGTTCCTTGTCAGAATCACTTCATTGTAGATATTTGTAAATCTTTCCTGCGAACACGTTCCCATTGCGTCCGTATTCTTTTTGCTAGAATTTACTGTGTAATATATTAACCTTGTCAGTTGGATTTAAGATTCTGAAGAGTCCCCACGGAAAGCTTTAAGCTTATATAACATCTATTCTTTTGAAAAGTATATTTACGGTCTGTGCAATAAACAATATATTTAGATCTCTTTAGTGTTATCCTCACATCTTTTCCTTGGCTGTATTTTTTGGTCATTTCCCACCTTATTTGTCCAGTTAAAACTTCTTTCTTGGTGAATAACTGTGCTTCATGTAAATGCTTCATTTGCTTCTATACCATGATGTTTACGCTATTAAAAAGCACTACTTTATGGAGTATATGAGTATAGTACCATTTAACCAGGCTACAGCGTCACATTACTCATCGAGACAGTCTGGAGCTTATCACATGTCGTTCTTGTTACACTCTCAACACAGTTCACGTCATTCCTGTTCTCTTGAGAACATGTATCTTTTGTTGAATAGTTGACAGTAGATTCTTCGTTTCTCAACTGATTTTGGAGAAGCAACTCAGATAGAGCTGGCTAATACGATGCTTGACTTCTGGTGTCATTGCAAATGCGGACTATTTGTTTAACTCCAAATAAGGCGAGGCCCCAGTTTGCAGGAAATCTGTTAATGTTGTGGAATTATTTCATTGACAGGCCAACGCAACTTCTTATTGAAGGCGATAAGTATGAGGATATCAAAGAATCTTGACTTGAGCGCGATGTACTTTTGTTCCATCTTTTTTTAGCATTCAGAAGCTGTTGCGTACTATGCCACGATGCTAGAGAAAGTCCAGTGATTAGAGATAGGGCTCGACTGGACCTAGATACCTAACCTCGTTGACCATCTCTGAGAATTGTTTAGAACGGTGCCATTTATCAGATTGTAACTTTACTTTCATTATATTTTCGACAAATAGCGGTATTTTGATGATTCGGCTTTAGCAGATTAGCTGAAATACTGCATTGGAAAATTTTTTGCGTGGGCAAAAATTGACCAAAAACGGAAATACTAACGAATATTTTCAGGTTCCACTTGCCCATTTACGCTGAAGCTTCTGGAATATGAGGTACGTAATTCCATAATTTCTTTGATTACAACGTATTTTATGTAAACAATAGCTCCCTGAAAGAAAATAAATAAATTTTGAAGGTAAACTTGAAAATGGCAAAAATTTTGCCAATTTGTTACTGTTAGAAATTTTAAATTGCGACTAAGTAATAAACGATTATTGTATTGAGGGTCACACGGACAGACACTGTTGCTTTCAATGGTGGTGCGTTTTCACCGCAGTAGTAGACTGACTTTAGAAACGAGACGGATATGGATGTGTGAGTCATCTTATCGAGGAAAAAGTATGCAAAACCATTGTGCCCAGATATTCACAATAAATTACTATCTAGCCTCGCAATGCTTCACTATATTTAGAAAAATATCCTCGTTTACATTGTTATCACAAGTTAAAAGACCTTACGCATTGCGATATCAGAGACAGAGGCAGAGAGGGACAAAGAGAGTCAAGAAGTAGGTCTTGTGTACCAGATCACAATTCTCAATCATTACACAAGTTCCTGGACCGTCTTCGCTGCTGTTATGATCGTGCTGCCAAGGTTAAAGTTACCTCCGTTAAAGTCGTCATTATTTTCGTCGTTGCCGTGATCTCCCAAGCCTCCAAGACCTTAGGGAGGACATTGATTATAAAATTGTTGTAAGGTAGTAATTGTTTTGTATCACCAGTTGATCAAGTATCATGTTTTCTAACCATAAACATTGCGTGAATTGTCCTTACCTCGTACTACTTTGATCATTTTACTACCCCGTAAATTACTGACCCTTGGCTAGGCTGGCTAACAGTCATGTTGACAAGGGTGGATCTTTGACCTTGGTAAAAAATAGGTCTTTATCTGATGAATTATAGCTCGGATGTGCAAACCTTCCCCCCTTTGTTGGTGCAAAGGATAGTATTGATGTGTGCTTAGTCTAAGTACCGCGGGAAAATTGCGGAGGTAGGTGCTAGCTGCAGCATAATCTTGAAAAATTCTTAAAATTTCTTAAAAAATTCTTAAGAATTCTTATTCTAATTCTTATGTAAGAATTCAGAATTCTTAAAAATAGTAGAATAGAATAGGGTTTAAGAAGGTAGTACCTTGTTGTTACTGCGACGTTTTGCTCTTGTAAAATAATGAGATCTTATTGTTGTAATTTCGACATGAAATGAAGAAATGATTCCATGATCATGATCAGCAGAGTGTCTTAATGAACATAAACATCTCTTAAACGATTGCATGTTGTATACGCCTGGTTGTGTTTTGAAGACGTTTTCACCTAACTTGCTATAAGACGCTACTCATTAAGTACCAAATGAAGCACTTTCAATAATGGTAATTTCGGTACCAATCCTCCGAAAGGAATCAATGTTAATAACGTCATCGGAAAAGTAGGTTCTCTAATACGTACCAATATATTTGAAATTGTATCTTCCGGCTTCTTGTCATTTTGTAACATATCACTGAAATGAGAAAAATGCAATTCATTATCGAAAAATCCTTGTGACATGAATAAAAGATAGCTTTGAATTGAAAACCTAAGACGTATACCTACTATCTCTCAAACACTAAATGTCGAAAGTTTACAATTCATGTCATAATAAGCTCTCCTATCATTGCAAAATTTAAACAGACAATACTTTTGTTAAAAACCATATTATTGAGAAGATTGCTGATGAGGAAACCTTACAATCGTTACTTAAAATTAGTACGTTTTACATTCGCTTCTTCTATAAATCCTGCTTTTAGAACTTAAGCCTCCCATACCTACGGCAGTCAAGTTGAAATTTCAAAATTTTAATAATTGACACTATTATGATCTGAAAGTCTACAAAAGTACATGTAAATCCATACTGTGCTTTTATGGATGGAAGCTAAGGAAACTTTTTGGGATATATTTAAGATATCAGTACCGTGCAACGTTTACCAAGTCTTCATTGCCCAGCTAGCGTTCCGTTTAATTGCTTCAAATCTTTCTCTAGTATTGCTTCTTCCTTGTGCTCAAGGGTCCTTCTCTTTATAAAACGTATGAAAGTGCGACAAAATACCTGTTTATCAACTCATAACTTTCAAAATGTTGGCAATCGTTTTACCTACTGGGAATCGAGATCGTTTTTGATTATTAAAGCCCAGCAAAATTCGCGTATTTGCAAAATATTAGAATGAGCGGAAATTTAAAAACCAAAACTTGATAAACTAAACTTTCGATATCTTAACACATCATCTTCAGGGTATTAACAACATGAAAGTAAGGCATCTCTTTATGGAGGTCTAACAAAACGAGGAAATTATGAAACAGTATAATTAATAATAATTAAAATGAAAGAAATACGTCCCAGAGGTGAGATTGGAATGGTCAAATGAAAATAAACTCAAGGAAGAATTTAAAGTCTGTGTTTGGGAAGGGTAAGGCTTACTCAAGAGGGTAGACTCCGTTTATTAGTAAGATAAGGTCGGATTCATAAAAAGTTTGACGTTGTTGAAAAAAGTGAAAGCCAGTAGTGAAGACAGGTGAGGTTTAAAGATGTTACCTAGTAACGGTTGAGGTTCCAATTCTTTCCCTGTTTCTAATAGTCTAGTGATAAATTGCGTAAAAATTATATATCTTTTACACTATCATATAATGAGTCTAATACTATTTTCAACTTTAATAAATTTCATGAATAACTCTCGTTTTCCTTTCCTAATTATGGAGCATCTATCAAATACAGTCATTCACCCACCTTGTATTGTCTCGAATGAAATCCAAGACCAAAGAGAGGCGCTTAAATTGACTTGAAATCTGGGAAACGAGTATTAAGGCACGTTAAGAGGCTTCCTACGGCTATAACTTAGAAAATTCATAATAACTTTATGCGACATCTGCTTCAAAGATTTATGTGTATATATATAATCTTTGAAGCAGATGTATGCAAAGATACAGAATACACATATGCAATATTTGAGTAAGATCCTGAATCTTAGTCCAGTTTATACCATTGGAAGACTAGGCAATGCAGTTGTAGCCCTCAGATGATTCAAGAAAATTTGCAGCTGTAATTACTATCTATGGTTGAAGATGCAGACGATTAAATCTATTCACTAGTGTATCACTGCAAAGCAGTGAGACTTTGAAATTGTTAAAAGGCTACATAAAATGCCGGGCACTCTTAAACCTTTTTACTACGGGGATAAAAAGAGGCCATGTCACTATAACAACTGAAAACGCCTTCTGGGATCAACAACTTTCACTTGGAATTTATGATAGGGACAGGTAATAGAAAGGTAAAGGGTTACAGCAAACAATTTATTGAGAAGTGTGTGCTTATATTGCCTTTTAGTGATATTTAGTTTGAAAATATATTTCTCTATTACACTTTGTAATTAGAATTGGTCAGAGGACAGCATGGCCGTATGACAGTCCTTCCATGGTCAAGTCTCATGGCCTAAAGAGACCGGTCTGCAGAATTGAGTAGAGCTGGATGCGATCTCCACCGGTGGAGTATTAGGAGCTAATGTGTCGACTAGAAAAAAGTGAACTACGTTATCACAGGGTCGTCATAGCTCAGTTGATAGAGCTAATGCCTAGATCTGGGGGTTATAATCACGGTGGTGACAACTACACTATTCTCTAGTATCTCTTTAAACTTGATGTTTTAAAGTTCTCTCCTCTCTATAACAGTTTGTTGAAAATTGATGAACAAAATTAACAATTGGACGAAGATAGATAAGGGGCACTCTTACATCCCCTTTGCAATGCTACGGCACTGTTATCTTATTAGATGCATAAGATGTTGCTTGATTTGAGTTTGGGATACAGTAGCAACGAGAAGGTTAAGCTATAGTAAACAATTTTGTTTCGTTACCTAGGGTAAAGCTAAAACTGGAAGGAAATGGTATCATTGTATATATAAGAGCTTGTACAATCTATTTAATGATCGATGGCAAAATACTTCAATTAAGTCATCTATAATGACGCATTTCATTCTCCTTTTAAAGATAAAGGTGGACTTACTTCTGCGTAGTGGATACCAATGCTAGTCCAGGCCAGGTAGCTGCTTGTAATCTACAAAGTGGATTGCATACTAGTTCTCAAAGTTAAATTGCATTTAAAGAAAATCACTGTTGTGCAGTGCCTTGTAGGACAACATACTTCCAGTGCATCTTTGCGGTGCTTTAACGATTATCAATCTTTTATTTGAAATAATGTTAGAAAAGATAAAGCAGCACTCTAAAGCAATCTGAGACCTGTTCAATATCATTATAGTTTGCTTGTTTGAGGTAAGAAACATGTCATTGACAGGCAAGTGTAAAGGATTGGGTTCAAAGGAAGATAGTGAGATAGAGGTTAGGAAAATTTTCCTGTTTTTCACGCCTTAAACTTTGGGTTTGCTGACAATGTGTTAGGATTAGTAAGTCCTAGTTCTGGAGGATGGAAGTACGAGCAAAAAAGATTGAAGACGGATCTGAAGTGGACGTTGAGCTCTTTTGAGTTATCAGTACAGAAGGTATGGGGATGCTATGACAGACAAAATACAATTCCAACAATCTCTAAGGAGGCACAATCGCAGTAGTGCATAGACGTCTTTCCATTGCTGCCCTCGGTATCCTTCATCTAAGACAAATTACCCATTTTAAGGTTCCCGTACGCACTTGGACTTTTCACGTCTTTTACTCAATGGGTTCCAGTAAAGAAATCTTCTACTTCCCTCTAAAGGCATCAGTAGCGTATAAAAACCGAGTTATCTATTGACATAGACTTTAAAATGAAGGTTATATCAAGGCAAGTAGTAGCTCTTTAGATGAGAAGGTCTTAAGTCGGTCAGATGTCGTAAATATAAACAACGTTTAGGTTTGCTAGGTTTGTTGCTAGGTCTGTTCCTCCGTAGCTTATGTATAACCCTATGAAACAGGACCATGATGGGAAAGCTACATTTCTTTGCTACGCAGTATATATTCCTCATTCCTGTTACATGTATCCAACGTCCTAGTATTAAAGAGTTGCACGTAGACTAGACACATTTTTACCAACAGAAGAGTCCCTATCCTTACGTCTCTTAATTAAAACTGCTAAAAAATGTTACCTTTTTGAGCATTTTCAAATATCTGAACCATAAACACAATGTATCGTTCCTTATTGACAATTTTATCAGAAATTTGTTTTGTTGCTAAAAAGCTGACATAATAAATTACCTACAAATAAGGCTAAAGAAATAGAGTATGCTATATTTAGGGTTCAACATAGCTGGTAGATCACAAGGCGAAATAGTTTTGGGCCTGTGTTAGAATCTCCTTGGTGTAATATATATTTTATTAGTATCCTTGCAAATATGCCATTTCAAATCCTCCCTTCTCAATAGTGATATTTCTATTCTTACAATTTATCCTACTTTATTAATCCAAAGCCTGGAAATGGCATATTTGATATTCTTATTACCTCTTCTTCTTCAATGCTAAATGGCGGATGTCCAAGCGTTCTGATCATTTCCAGTACTCCTAAACAGTAAGAATATCACACAAAATGTAATACTTTTGACAGCATTTAAAATCAAACAAGTCAACGTATATTAATTATAAAACAAATTGGTTTTATAAAAAGCAACTCCAATACTCATCGGAGACCTTCAGATGTTAATGTAAAACTATAACGTCGCCCTTCAACCTGCTAAGGGGCTGCAAACAATAGCATTTTAAATAAAATCTTCTAACACATTATTTTCGTTAAGTTTAACAAAATTAAAATTTGTATTATTGTTTATATTATCTAAACCAAATCTCTTCAAAAAAAATTATTTTAAGCGAGATATTGTGGAATTTTGATTTTTATTTAGCTCCCTTACACGCTGTTTATGCTACCTACTACCCCAGATGTTGTAAATCGCATCTATTGTAATATTCGATTCTAGTTTTATCCTTACATACCTGTTTAATCATATTTTTTATAACCAATTCATTCATTCTTGAGTATCAGCTGAAGTAATGGCAGTCATTTTTGGTAGCATAGTAATTATTGACAACTTCCTCACATATTCATTTTCAGGGGTTCGTATTATTTGTATCGTAGAGAAGGTATGTATTTGCTATTTCATTTGATTTATTGTTTTACTTGTTATTTGGTGTTTATCATACATAGCAAAGTAATAATGCCCCCCCCCCTCCACAAAAAATGAGAGAAAAAAAGCCCCTAATAGTGTATATTTTACAGAATTTTAAATTATCTACGAAAAGATATCAATAATGAAAGATAACGTTTATTTATTGCATATAAAATCGCTCTTGTTGCATGTCCACTTTCAGCATTAGTTGCTCCGATTTCTAAACTTTGAGCGTCGCTGTTTGCCAAGCTTTTATAACTTTATTAAACAAAGATTAGTCCCAGCCCTTCGTAACTTTTATTGTTTAGAAACTAAAGTTTGCAGCTCTACCTAAAAATATTTTGTATACCTAAACTTCAAAAAGGATAAATTAAACCAAAGATGGAAGATTCTGTAATTTGTAAGTATGCAGGGACATATTTTATAAACTTCTTGAATGTTACAATCAAGGTTTAAAAGGAGATTGGTATTACAACTTAAATTTAATTTGATGCTTACAGGGCATGATGCATAATAACATCCCTTCATCTCTTTATACAAACAAAAGTCGTTTCCTCTAAACGTGATGTATTTTCGGCCCTGTTAAAAGCACAGTGCACTTACCCTTTGTTGAATACGTAATTTTACAGTTTTTGCGTCAATCCTCTCTTTTGTTACCTAGCTGTTATAAAGTACGCGAAGTCCACGTCTGGAAAGCCCATAAGGGCATGAGCAAAATTTAGAACCTAGGCATGTCCAGGAATCTCATTATCAGATGATTTATAGATACCATTGATCAACCCTATAGTTAGTATGTGAAAACTGGCCATTAACAGAGACCTTAGATACTTCATCAGGGATAACCTACACATGCATTTTGAGAAGGGTGTGAAATGCCCACTGGTCATTACACATAAGCAATAAAGAATTGTGTGAAAACCTACCATATGAAAGCAGCAAGGCCAATTTTACAGAATTACTACTAACAGGCCATCTCTATAGATATCCTGAGCTCAGATATCAAAGAAGTAGAGGGTGAAGATCAAACCAGAACTCCCTTGCAACGATAAAGAGGGAGACTGGAAACCTAAACTTTAAAGATCTCTCCAGTTTGATGAATGTCAACACTGGATTGAGAAGCCATACTTTTCTCCGTTTGCAGACGACCAAGTAGTAATTGTAGCAGCAGTAATTATAAAAAATATTTTTTCACTTCGGGATAATTGGGAAAACAAAGATATTTGTTGTCTACATATCAACAATGCATGATCCATTTATCAAGGGCAACTACCAAAGAAGTAAACTGGCCCAATAAGGATTGAAATAAGATATTACCTCGCAACTGTCCATCAGGCCGTAATATTGGATGGCATAAAACTGACTGTTCAATACCTAATTGAAAAAGAAAAATATGTAGAGTGAAAACACTTTTTGACATTGAAATCGCATTATTTTTAATGAAAGCCGCTTCAACTTATTTCTGTTGGAGTAAGTTGTTTTCACTGGACAGTAAAGTAACTGTTTTGCTGGTATATAATTTACTGCACCCATTGCAAGTAAATCTTAAATATCCTGCTTCTACTAGTACTTACAACTTGCAATTTTAATACTTAAGAGATATCGTATTGACCTACCCTTCAAGGAGGTCCTTTTCTCTATACGTTTAGTTACCAATAGTTTTGTACATTAGCTTGAGTTTATTTAACATTCTCATAAGTCCAATACAATGGTGTTATGAGATAAGGAAAATGTCGTCAAAATGGGAGCATTTCTCATTGACCAATAAACTTATGATTTGGCACAGTTGTGTTTACTTTTGCATTGACTTTGTCTTTCATTTTAATTTTTTACCTCATGGTATGGAATCGTCAGTTGCTACAGGTGGCTAGGTTAGGGTCAGTGGTTGACCGATGGATGTTATATGACAGATGACATCAACAGAATAGCAACCATACAAATATGTTTAGTTGTGAGACTTTAATCAAAAGTGCTTTACTTTGACTTTTATCTACTCTGTAGATTATGAATGCCAAGAGCATGCCGAAAGTAACTTTGGCCAGTGATGCTATAGATTAAGACGTGTCGGTAAGATCTTGATTTAGATTACAATCTTGGTCTCTAACTGTGAGTAGGAATTAGAATTTCAAGGTTATTTAAAGAGAGAAATTGACCTAGAAAATGAGAAAATGCAGTACAGTCAATACAGGTTTTAGAAAGAAAATACAGAGAAAAATCCTTGATTTATAGTTCTTTAAATTTCATTAGTCCTTTTCATAGTCTATTTCTTAACTTTACCACATTTGGATAAAAGAAGCCCTAATTTTCCTTTTGATATCAATTGTTGGTTTTACAATGAGAAAATTACTTATTTTCCCACAACTGTGGAAGGGGAAGGTTTGTAGAGTGTAATTCCCCCCCCCCCCCCCAAAGTATGGCTAATCCGAAAACCTGTTTCTGGGATCAGGCTGTAGAGCCGAGTTCAGTTTGAGAAAAACGTTTAAGTATGTTATAATTTGTAGATAGGTAACGGATATTGACGTTCATTAACTAAATTGCAAGTTCATTCAATAAAACAAGAAAGAAGAGCAAGAAGAACAAGGAGAACAAGACCAACAAGACCAACAAGACGAATAAGACGAACAAGACAAATAAGACAAACGAGAAGAACAACGAGAAGAAGACGAACAAAAAGCAAAGCAAAGAAACACAAGAGAAGAATAAAGACATGAGTTGATGAAGTAATTGCCTTCAGAAATAACATTTCTTATTCTCGAGGCCGTAGAAACTAGACTTGAAGAATATTTTTCTTCGATGTTTGGAAACGTTAGAGTCGACGGCCATTATACAACTAGATTTCTGAAATGGAAAATACTCTATCACTGCAGATAATGCACTCATGTGGTATAATTCCATACTTTATAGGCTTGTTTCTTTGCTAAAGTTCGAACAGATTGGCCTTCAATGTAGTCTAACTTTGATAATTGTGGGCCTATGTTTACATGTCAGAAAACAAATGAAATTGCTACATGGGTGGATCTATGCCTATATTGTGAGGACATGCATATACGAAGTAAAACGGCCACGATCTTAATACTAAAATGTTTATTTCACCAGAAATATGGTTGCCTAACAAGTGCAACCAAACTATGTGCGTACAATATTTATAAAAAGAACCAAGGTATAGCTGAGGTCAATCAGAAAATATATCATAGCATATATTGATAGAACTATAAACAGACAAAACTAAGAAAGTAAAAGAAGTCACATTTATTAGGAGCCGATCCCACTGCCTCGCGAATCCCATGCTAACTGTTGACTTATGTATCGTACGTCCAACCAAGTTAAGATTCGATGAGTTAAAAGACGCTCACTCCACAACTAATGGTAGATGAAGATTTCATTTTCAAAGGTTGTAGGAGATTGTAAGCTAAAAGCTTGTTATCAGTCGATACTGGAGCTGAGACTGACTGCAGTTGTTTGGAATTAAAACCTAACACGCCCAAAAAACTTAACAAACAGCAGCAATCTCTAGCAATAATCTAATAAATACTTCCAGGATAAAAAATTGGACTTATAGTTGGTATATTTGTATTAACTGTAAGATTATCGATGTTCAAAGTTGTAGTTAACAACAAAACCCGGCTTATGGAAGCACAAATGTCTTCATATGTATTGGTTCTCTTGGCTTTATCTTGATCTTATAATTGTGATAAATGTCTGTGGGAGGAGGATGTGAGATAGGCTTGCAAGCATGGCATGGGGTCATTAAATGAAAAGAGAAATGTAGTGAAATGTCTGTTTAACTTATGTTGTAAGTAAGTTACCACTTTACCACATCAGCCCCCTTACGGTGGTTGCTTCGTTTCTTCTTTCATGTACAGCACACTTTTTGCTTTGATGGAAGGATTTTACTTCCTCCTTTCTTCAGTAAATAGTAAAAGTATTGAGTTGTTTATGCAGCCTGTATGGCATGTAAAACAGACGTGGCATGCATGACCATGACTTCCTGCATATGATTTGTGGTAACCATATACCACACTCTTTAATTGTAATGAATAAATCTCCTAAGGTTTTGCCATTTCTAACAAACTATAGCTCTGATATCCAAGATTTTCACCAGTTTAGTAGTAAAGGACATTACGATGTAAGGATATTGGTTCGGTCATATCATCCGTTTGCCAAACTCTAGCCACGTAAGAGCTTCATACAAGGATGACTTCACTTGCAAGCACCCAAAAGGAAGGCCCCCAAAGCGTTGGTCTGACCAACTGAGATGGGACACTAAGCTGCTGATACTGACAGCTGAAAGGATATGTCAAGACAGAGAGAAGTGGAGGGATTGCATCAGGAAGAATGTGGCGAGGCTCTCTGGAGTACGCAATTAAGCAAGTAAGTCAAGGATATTACTAAAGGTACACTAAAGTTCAGTATCGTCGGGCGTACTATTTCAAAGATGAAAATGGGGTTCCAAAGACGCACCGAAGCAGAATCAGTTATGAAAAAAGCCTGGGTAGAACAGGGTTAATTGAAAGGTTTTTTTTGGAAACAAGGCTGTGTAAAGATAAATATTTACCAATCCGTTCCGCTCTGATAGGATGCTATGTTGTGATCTTTAGTTTGAAACAATTTTAGTTGAACCAATTCTTCAACTTGGGAGGGGGAACGTTGAGGATGTAGCTTTTGCCTGCAATAGTACTCCTCCAATGTGTAATACTAAAAGCTTTTGTCTTTTCTTTTAACATGTCCATAAACACATATAGCTAATTTGATTTTAAAAAATGTCTGTGGTATCATCTCTGGTCGAAAGCCCATGGAAAGTTGTAATTCATATGTTTCTCCAACGAGGGTAGTATCTAACCATCAGAACATCTTGATAGCAAAAAGAGGGTCCCACTTGTTTCCAATGTTTATTCGGCTCGGATGTACTAAAGACTATCATGAGTATTGACATGGTAGGGTGTTACACAAACACGTGATTCTTATACGTATAATTTTCTCTTCTCGTGATAATCTTTGTCCTAATACTAACTGCAATCAAATACTAAAACTTTAACCACTCCTTGATTATTCTTAGCCTATTAAATTCATTTGTTTGTAATTAAGTGTTCTCTGATTGATCTATTACATGTATCAATTTGAAATATTGTCAAAGTGATCTTTGGTGACTGATGTAAGAGAGACCACAGTTTCACAGTGTTTGACTGGTTAAGAAGAAGGGGAGCATCTTACCGAAAAAGAGTAGGGCATGGGTTGCATTAGAGATCGACTGCAGGAATTATTCCGTTGTTCAAATGTGATACGAAATCACGGGAAAATATGTGAAGGGAAACATCTTTTACTTGGCGACTTGAACAGAAGTACAGTTGCATGTCATGCTATAAAGGTAAATCAAAATAGAGGGTGTCAAATGGAATGGGAAGGAATCTGCCACAAGTAATGTTTTTGCTGCTAGCGTAATGCATACGTATGTCGACATGCCAATGAATACAACAAGCACAGATCGTAGTTATTGATTATTGACGGTTGGTTGGGATGGGGTGGGTGGGGATGAGGGGTAGTACAATATAGTAAATTTGTAGAGTAAGGAAGGTCAGCAGGAGTTTACTATGCTTAAAGGATGAATTGCGCTTTCCCCGTATTGTTGAGGTTGACATGAGAAGTATAATTGGGTCTTGAAGCAGTGCAAAGAGCCAGAAGCGAAATCAATTTAATTGACGTTGGGTTTTGAGGTACATAGTTGGTATGTGCCTTGTGTAGATATACTAGATTTTTGAAGTAATTTTTTTGAAAAATACACTGCTAACGTTTTGTTAGGCATAGGTGAGGGCTTATCATAGAGAAGTTCATCCGTTAGTTACGTAATGGTAAGAAGAACAGAAGGGGGTTCTGGACATTTCAACATTTGATAGACGTATGTAACGGTTGGGCAAGCTTTCATTGTACTTTATATCAGTTTCTTTGCCTCTACAGCATGAAGTTGTGACTGCCACTTCTTTGTTTGTTTTGAGCGAGAAAAACTAAAGGAAGTTGTTAAGGTTGACTTTGAGCCGTGTTCCACTGGAACTGTCAGTGTACATAAGGTAACTGCCCCAGGAGAACAAGCTGTCGATGCGGGAAATTTGAAAGAAGTACAGGGAAGTCTCGAAGGTGACAATTATTCGTCATGCGAAGAAGGAAAAAAATAATCCTGGCACTGTTGACAAACGCAAAGGGAATAAGGAACGACAACCTGTCTTGACAGAAAGGAATAGGAGAGCTATAGTGCAGGCTGTGCACAGATTAAGGGAAGTTACAGAAAGGTTTTTATTCTAAGCGGGTACAGAAGGAATGTAGTTTGGTTCATGGTTTGTAGATACCTTAATAAGAAGGGTTTTGAGAACTGGCAAAGCCGGAAGAGACGCTAAAACATCAAAGGAAGACATGAGGAATCGTGCCAAGTTTGCCCGGCAAATGTTGAGAGCTCATGGTGATGATGTTTGTACTGAGGGAATTAGTTTTTATTTAGAACGTACCAGTCTTGCCCACCAAACAAACCCTTCATATCAGGCGAGGGCTCAGAGGACGTATATGGCAAAAGAGATGTAAAAGTCTTAAGCGGGGGTGTACCAGAAAGGGTTCTAAGGCAGAAGCAGGTGGTAAAGTAGCCCATTTTATAGTGGCAGTTTTACATGGGACAGGTGTGGTAAAATTTGAACGTTACGAGAAGATGCAAGGCCAGGACTTTGCGTCTTTTAAGCCAGTATCAAAGGGGTGGGCGTTTCTGCAGGAAGAGTAACCTTGTCAGAACCTAAAGGTAGAAAACAAGAAGATTAAGGAGTGTGACGCAGAACTACTTATGAGCCCTCCCAGGAGCACTGATCATCCCATGGAGAACTTTTCTCACTTAGTTTCGAAGCGTCTCGTCGAACAAGCCATTGAAAGAAGGATAGAGTAGGAGACATTCGAAGGATTTTCGACGCGTGTTGTTCAGACCTTGGCCAATTATCCAGCATCGGAGATTGATGCCAGTATCGAGACGATGCCTAGGAGTATTAGGCTCATCATTCTGCAGAAAGAACAGAGGTTGAAATATTAGGTAAGTCATATATAGCTTGATCGTCCTCACTTGTCTTTTAGTCTACTGCAGGAATATGAATGTGTTGGGGTGAATGTAGAAGCAGAATCTTCTCTCGTGATTACCTTATTTACTCTCAAAGCTACTGTTTGTTTAGAACCTTCTGCTGCTAATGTTAGATGCTGTCTGTTGGTGACTGGGTGCAGTACCCTCTCGAAGTGGTATAATACCCAAACATATTGATACTATTTTTAGTAACAATTGAGCATATAATGATAGCGCATGTTTCTTTGACAATATATAAATAACTGATATTCCTCGTAATAGTTATTGTTTCATAGTCTTGAAAGTAACAGGAGGGTCGTCCTCTTTTTAAAAAAATATGTTTTGTTGGTATTTGGAAATCGACAAAACTAGGAGAGTCAAACTAAGCAATTAATACTATGTATGTAAACTTGGGTTAATGTTCAGACGCTTCGAGAGCGTCTGCTCTTGTTGAGACAATAACAGAGTCAACATACTTCTTAAAGTACAAGACGACACGATAAAGCCTGGAAAACGCTTGCCCAAACAGTTTCTAATGAGTACTTAAATGTGAAATCACGGAATTGGAGTGATGCCCGTAGTTCCGTGCTAATGGCGATCAGCCATCTTATACTAAGGTTCCTTAATCATATTGTTTTTGGAGAGAAAACTGTGAAGTTCGGACGTGATGTAAAGGTTTTTTGAAACCTCAGATGAAATCTGTTCCTCAATTTAGAAAAAAATATCCTAATCTCTCTGTCTAAAACAAAAATTTTAGTCACTGTTATTTTTGTATCTAGAAACATGCCCGTTTTCCCTTTCACCTGTTTATCTTACCTTACTCACAATCTTGGACTTTTATAAGTTAAACAATCCTTAAAATCGTAGAATAATGATCTAAGTGGCGCAGAACAAATGCTCAAGGAAAGAAGCTTTCGTTACAGGTACTACTTGTTTTCTGCCAAGAGCCTCACGGAACTCTGGTATGTATTTTACCAAAATAGTAAGGGTATGTCCTTTGTTTGCACATGTCTAAGTCCTCGATTGTAGGTATGGAGAAGAGAGCATTTGGAGTAAAAGGTTTTGATAAGTTACTAGAGAAAAAGGAAATATAATTGGAAGCTAATGTCTCTACAAAGGGTCTTCTTTGGAAACCTCGATTGAAGACCAATCCTAGAACTGGCAATGTCAATAACTCATCACCACGAAAGTCCTTGAACGCAACCATTCCATGCGAGAGACACTTGGGAGATGAAAACGCTGGATGCTGGTTGGATTTTAGTAACGGGCAGTGATAAGCACGTTTCGTAATCATGACGTCATTATTACGTCATGTTTACTAAATGGTATTCGAACAGAATATTTTAAGCTGCCGTATTCCTAATATTCTATTAACCAGATCAAAGTGTAGCTCTACATTTGAACTTAGTTTCAGTGGAATTTAAGTAAGGACGTTCATACTTAAAGTCATATTCTAATGATGCTGCTCTTTCAGATCGGTTGGTTTGAAGGATTTTAAAAGCTATGTTCATAGTTTGTTAGACCGTAATACTCCTGATATCATGGAGACATCATGGAGACATCATGGAGGCATCATGGAGACGTAACAGAGACATCATGAAGGCGTCACAGAGACATCATGGAGACATCTACTATCGAAACATCTATCATTACTTTATTACTCCGTGTAACCTAACTTTAGATGATCAAATGAATTACCATACTGAGAACTAATTGCTTGGAGTGTAAGATAAGTGTGTGTAAACAGTTAAAAGTTTCCATTTGCGCTTTGTAAGGCATTTGAATTGTCCTTAAGCATGAGCAATATACTTAATTTCTAAGCTCCTTTCCCTATATTCTGTGTTGCTTGCCCTCAGGTAGAACTAGAACCGTACTAACTACAGATATACCCTGCAGTAAATGCCTGTTAAAATTCCCAATATGATAAAATAATAAGAATTGCAATACCTTCTATACCAGTGCCATTGGGAAATCTGTCATCCTGCAAAAGCAAAGGATAATCATCTTTATCATATCTTATTTGTAGGAGTAGTAAAGCTATACAAGCTGATCCATGCATTGTAAACATGACAGGATTACATAGATATAAACAAATGATTCATTGATGAAATATTTCTGTGAAAATTATGAAATATAGTGACGATGTTCGTGAAGTAGTGGTTATATGCCTAAACGTGGAGTGGACACGCAACTTGAGAGGGTCAAAATGGAATCAGAGAACTTGCCCCAAGCCAAAAAGATATTCAGCCCGCGAAGCCTAGAACGTTGAAAGTAGCTCAGTTGGAAGATAAGATAATAATTCGTGTTTATAAATGATTCTGCATTTTAGACATAATGCAATAATTCACGCCTAACCATATACGATCTTATTACTTAATGTTTGGAGTCCATGATGGCTCCTTTTTTTACTATTCTGACGAACTAATATAAGCGATGTATTCAAATTGTTGAGCCCTTAGCCCTTTTAAAAGTAAAATATCTTCTCATCTTTTATCGATCATGTTGAAATGTTTAACTATAAAGGTTAAAAAGGGACCATTCTCTTAACAGTATCTTTGAGCATGTACATGTATATTTCAAAGACCCGGTTGTTAAGAAGACGGTATCAGCATATCAACAAAGTAAGGAAAACTATCTATTGGTACTAATCAGCACAGTGGAACAAGTGAATCATACGGTTATTGATCTGCATTACAAAACAGTGCTCTACTCATGTCAAAGGGTAACCGACTAAGACTATCTGAATATTCTCTTTATCTATTCTTACTACCGAATTCCAGAGAACCACTTCATTTCTTGATTTTATGAGCTTAAAGAACATATCGTTGTGTTAGTATGCCTATCTAACATTTGCAAGCGTTCGCTCTTCCCTTGTGAAACATACACCGCCAAAATTACTGAGCTCTCTCTTTCCCACACCCGAAGCAGCCACAAATCTGTTGTTCGAGAGGGCATTAAGAGTAATGGATGTGAATCAATATCGTTCCTAGTAACTAACAATGTCCCTTTTATTGAAAAAATGCTCATGCAACAGGATTATTATCATGAAATTGCATTTGTAAGTAGTAAAGTAGGGTATTAACACTCAGATCTGAAATAATAGCAGGAATATTTCTACAAAACACAATATCAATTTTACAATGTCGATTATCACTGTACTTGGTTTATGAAAGAGTTTATTGCCAAAATAGTATAAGAGGAAACAACATTTCGCCCTTTTTAAATAAAATAAAGGAGACAAACTCGAGAATATAATAGTTTTCAAGAAAGAATATTTTCAGCCTTTCTTCCTTGCTAGTGGAAATTCTCTACTTGTTGGGAACAGAGTCAAACAGATATGTAAAGTTAGGCGTTATCATTACCCCATAGTTGTATACATTACCCCTAATATCTCGTTAGCTGTTACACATTCATGTGTCCTTGCCACGTAAGCTGCAATAGTCTTCCCGTCCATGATAGATTCACAGAATAACCTGGAATCAATAAATGCAGAGCGTGGCTAGGTTAATGGAATAATTTTGAACATTGCAAGACACCATGCATAGCTGCTGAAAATCTCTTTCAGTTTCTTGTTGAGCAATGCTAACGTAGAACATACATTCAAGCACAGTTGAAAATTTACTTGTGTTTTGTCGTCTACCAAACTTTGCGACCATCATCCATAGATGAAACTTAGAGATTTAGAGGTGCACATTCAAATTTCGCGGTAAATTCTCTTGTAAGCAGAGTTTTTAATGGAAATATGATTGATTGCTAATTCCGTTACTGGTTACTCAAACTTCGCCATACGTAACTGAAATGCAACAACATATCGATTAATATTCGATTAGTCTGTTATCATATAGAATTTTATAACTCTATCATCTCAGTTCATATGCTAGATAGGAAGTGTTTGACTGTCAAGTTAGCCAAGGTGCTAATGATGAAGGTAATGGGTCAAATATTAGCTTTTGCTGTGATATTATCAAGGGCAAAGATTTACACACTTTCGAAAACTCTCCTTGAAAAGCTTCATGACTAAAGCGTGATCGATATTATGGACAATGAACGACATTCCGACTTATTCTTTCTATTTATGACCCCAGTTAGACCTGCTCCACCCGCGAAATGTAAAATCAGCTATTCTTCCTTTTACAAATCCGAAGCAAATACCTCTAAAGGAATAATAACTTTAAAATCTCATATTTCTATAGTGTAAGATATTGCTCTTAACTTGCAACTATTTAATTATTTCACGGAAACAATATGCACACTTTAACTTACGATATCTGTAAATTGTGTTACATCAAAAGTGGTAGTAGGCTAAATAATGTAATTTTATGTTAATATAGCTATAGGTAGCTATATATTCTATGTTTATATAAATATAAATATAGAATTTTATGCTCAGTAAGATATTGCCCTTACCCTTCATTCTTGTGTTGAATAAATCTCATTGCAATTTCTTTAGCTTCATGGAGGTAGTGACATGCAATTGTCGGAATGTTATATTTCCTATAATGTGCAACAGCTAGTAAAATGACTGCTAGGTGAAAAGGTATTGTAGTTTCATTTCACCACTCTTACTTAAGATAAACCTGTTTGAACAAATGACCATCTAAACAGTTTGATACGTAAACCTAAAAGATGAAGGCCTTAGATACACGGCACAGGATAGCTTTGAGACCAGATAGCGTTTAAATTACACAATAATGGACAGCTGTTGATATCGGTGAATCTCCTTCAGAGTGTGTTTTCAAAGCATTTAATAGCTTTAGGTACCAGTTGCATTTGTAGCCGCATCATCACATGACTGTTAGGGTTAGATATTGCTCTTGTTCTGTCCCTCTCTACAGAAGATTAGAATAAATACTGAAGACTTGATAATCCAATTTTAAAAACATCTCATTCTGAAAGAGAGGGATCGACATATAAAGTGCACCAGATAGCAAAGCAGTTACAGGTCACCCAAGGTTCACAGGGAATGTTTTGGTACAACTTTCAGTACCTTAGCAACTTTAGCACTAAGAGTGGATTAAGTAGCTTTATGTGGGCATGGACATCCTTGATCAGGTTACTGGCCGGATCAGAAACTGGTTCAGACGTTGCGGGCCCAACTGTTTTGACCATTACCCTGTAATACAAGTTTTATTTCATAACGTAAAGATTGAATACAGTGATCTACGTATGATTATGAAGTAGAATCTTATTACTGTTTTATTTGAGATTTACTATGACGAGAATACATTTGGGGACAACTGACTCTAGCATTTACATTAGCTGAGGCAGGTAGAGTCATATCTGCACAAGTACAGAGATGACATTACCCAAGAGAGTCCTTGGAGTAATAGTTAATAGTTGCACCTTAGAATTGTCCAGGGACCGTATGTAAAATTGTCAAAATGTTCAACGGACCATATTGTATACACTTGTTCGAATAATCTGAGGGTTGGATTGAGGAGCAATGCGGGCTTGTGGATACCTAGCCCTTGCTGTTGGAAGTGTGCAACTAAACATCCCTATCTGGTATCAAGAGCTATCTTGCATCTTGTAACTCAGGCTTAAAATAGCATATAAACGAAATAGTTAGAAATATGAAAATGAATCATATTTCGAAGAGTTAAAACGAGCAAATTTAGCATAACATACCCATCGCGTTCCGGAGAATATTGATATATGTTCTGTCAATGAAAAAACAGAATGAATAGTCACAAGCAGTCTGGTCGAATATTAAATTAGATGAGAAGTTATGTTTGTAACAGTAACTGGTTCTTTAACCCTATCAAGTCTGGGTTATGTTATGATCCCCAGTACTGGGAAGACATGGGGCCTAGTAGGTCCGGGCTTATATCATGTCTAAATAAATAATTCTGTGAATATTTGTTACTCAGGTATGCAGCCTTTACAGGTATCTTAAATCTTAGCTATATTATTTCCTAAGTAAATAAAATTATTTTGTTTTTGAAATTGGATGTTTTGAAGGAAATCAATTTTAAATGTAATCAACCTGATGTATGCACCCCCTGGTTATTCTACGTGTTCTTTCTTTCGACATTTCGCATTGCTTGTTCATGACTATTTGAGTAGCTAATTATGACGTCATCCTTAGCAAAGTTCTAATTTTTTTGTTAAAGATACTCCTGAATAAATTCAAGAAAAGTTAAAAGGTTTCAAACGGTTTGGTCAAGTCATTTATGAAATATCAGAGATAATGTAAAACTACGGGCCTATTGCCTCTCACTCTAGGCAAATACGGTTAAAATTCTGTTCACAAGCTTCTCTAATCATAAAGTTAAAACATATAGAATGTCCATTAGCAAAAAGTTAAGAAAGGGAAGAAGGGATTGATTGGAGTTGTTTCTATCGCACTTCTCGTTTCTTTCGAATAGAGAAGCGAGCTTACAATTTCCTGAAAACAAAATGATTTTGTTATCGCTAGAGCAAACCTCGCGTAGTGTATGTTTTCCAACCAAGATGGTGCCTCATGTTGATTTTGAGGTACAATAACCAAGCTGGTTCTTCGTGTAGAGCTCCAGCAGTGGTCTAGCCACGTAGAAAATATTGGCGGTTGGAGGGGGAGGGGTCAACCAGCAAAGAGTTTAGTAGACATATTCTCAGTAAACAGCTAAGATAAGAAAACAGAATACGTCAAATTTATTGGGGGCCTTGTTTCCTCCCCACCGATAATAAAAAATTGCCACCTACCACATGGTGTTATGAATCCATTTTTTGTTGGTTATTTGGAAAAAAAGCAACTCTCGGTTTTTCAGCTCAGTTAACTTATGTTTATATCGAAAAGGGCATGATCATTTTCATGGTAGATGTACAACGCAAATAGGGAACATGTACTTAAAGTTAAAGAAAGTTCTGTACTGTGTTGCAATGCTTTACAATTATATTGTTCACCTATGTATAACGAAATAATTAAAATAGCGTACCTTGTTGGAGGAATCGGTTATGTAGAGAGTGAATCGATTTGCATGAGTAGCTAGTAAAGGAAAAAACGTAATAATTAGACGTTTCTAAGAGTGTGTATATATTGTTGATATTCGTCAGCCAAAGACAAAAACAGTATATTTTTCAATGGACAGGTTAATTACTAATACTTGTTAAACCAATGTGAACAACCTGGAAACAGGTAGAAATGTTTTTGGAGTCCTTTAAATTTCAAATTCGACTTTAAAAGGGTCATTTGTTCTTGCAACTAAAAGGATAGCGAAGTGGTTATCGAGATACCACAGGACGACTTACGTAGGATGTTTGTTGGACGAGCTCAAAGCAGATCACCAGTAAGTGTAGATCAAACAATAACTAAGAGAATTCTTAAGCTTTCAGAACCAAGAAAGCAAACAGATTCAGCAATTTTATACATTTAACAAAGATAATGCCTGATAACAGCGTTTTTGCAGTTGTTTGATCAAAATGATACTTTTTCTTTTGTTTACAACAAACAAAATGAAACTTTTCTGTTGTATACAACCAACAAAATGATACTTTTTTATTGTTTACAACCAACATAATGATACCCTTTCTGGTGCATACAACTAACAAAATAGTAACTTTTCTGTTGTTTACAACCCACAAAATATACTTTTTCTGTTGTTTTAACATGTCGTTCAGACAAGCCTCGCCAAGAAAGGTAGCGTGTACTACCATTTACATCATTATTTTTGCAGAAGGTGATGTTTCGCAACCACGGGATATACGGTTGCGAAATTACATAGGGGGTTTCAAACCTTCCCCCAAATATAATCAGTCGCAAGAAAGAAGAAACAGAATAGAAATAAGGACTGAAATGGATATATATCTAATTAACGGAATGGAACACCATCAAAACAGTTTTGTGGGTCGGGTGGGTACCTGACTTTGCAATACCATCAACAGTAGTAAACAGTGCAACTTCAAGAGGGTATTCTCCATCGTAACTCTTAATAGTTATTTTGTGCATTCTTAAATCGACTCTTTCCCTCTTGATTTGTCCTATAATAGTGCCCTATAATACTTAGTAATACATCTGCTATCAGCAGGTGTCTGAATTTGTGGTCAGCTACTGCACTGAAAGAGAGTTTTAGTCAAAATACCAGCTTTACCTTATGATTCCCCTTTTAAATCAAAGTATCCTTCTTTATTTAATAAGATGGTCTGAGTAGCAAATGTGGTTTCTAAATAGCTTGTTGATATATCACAATGTAAGCAGGCTTTAATAATGCGATTGACTCTTACAATGATGTTATCATTATAGGCATGGATCGCTAGTGAAAGTTTAACATTAGTCGAAGGGGGAAACAGACTTGAAGATTTTTTTGTGGTGGTTTTGTTAAGTATTTTGAGATTATGACAGACCTTCATAAGCGATAAGCTAGTCTGGTTGTGCATTAAAAATAAAATGACCCTCGTGGAATACGTTTAATGACTACCTACTGAACATCATAAGGCTTATAGCATTTAAAAACAATAATAATTATATATAATCATAAAAATAATAATAGCTTATTCAGCTAAATCATGGATCAACAAACCTATCAAGTTCGAACCAAAGTAAGAAAAATGCAAAGAAATATTATTATTGATGTAGGCCCAGGTCTATTATCCCCCCACTCCCAAATCCTGGCAATCTAGAAATAACCCACACTAGACAGGGTAGTCACTCACGTACTAACTCACTCGCTTGCTTACTCACTCACTCTCTCACTCACTTACTCTCTCACTCACTCACTCACTCTCTCACTCACGCACTCACTCTCTCATTCACTCACGCACTCACTCACTCACTCACTTACTTTTCGACTTAGTGATTGACTGACTGACTGACTGACTGACTGAATCAATCAATCAATCAATCAATCAATCAATCAATCAATCAATCAATCAGTCAATCAATCAATCAATCAATCAATCAATCAGTCAATCAATCAATCAATCAATCAATTAATCAATCAAATAATCAATCAATTAGGCGATAAATTAATCTATCGGATAATCAATCAGCAAATGATGCCAACCATTAGGAAATCAATCAACAAATCAATTTGGCAGTTAATAACTCTGTTAATCAATCGGTTGACTGAAAATTTGGAAACGATTGGAAAATTTGTTCGGCACACACTAAGGGAGTAAGCAATAGATTATCAGACGATAAGACAGACTTTCAAATCGAAAAAACCTTTTGCAATGTCCTCCGCTAACTCGTACAATATTTTGTCCCAGTTGTTGTTGTCCTGAATCTCTTTGGTTAGCCTCTCTAAAAGCTTCCTCTTGTCCTTATGCACACAGAACTAGAAAGGAAATATAGACAATTGCACAATCAACTCGGGCTACATATAGACTTTCGGTGGATCTAGACAATTGTTAACGTTGAAGTACTCTAACTAAAAAGCCACAAAATACGACAAAAGAAAAGATATTGATTTAGAGTAATTCGTTAAGATTATTATATGATTTATATAATTATTATAGATAGATTATAGGACAGGAGGGGAGGGGTATGATCCATGGTACCTGCGTTTTTTACTTATATTTCCTAATATTGACGTAAGAAATAAATCAGGTAATTTTTTCCCTTGTCATTCAAATCGACCAAGGACTATCGTGCTTTATGGCCAAAGTCAATTGTTTGCTTTTCTTCTATATTCCTTTTTTATTGTTTTGTTTTTCTTATCTTTAAATCATCAATAGCGACCTGTTTCTTGGTTGATAATCTTTAAAATTGTGCTGATTTGGAGTGAGTTTATTTCGTTTTTGTGATTTTTACCCTTCGTTAGTGTTTTTATTTTCATTATTATCATTACAATCAGTAGTTGTGGTATTACTAAGAGAAAAGGAAATAAAAACAGTCATGTAACATAGCTAATGTGAAGAAATCGGTGCTAATCTCAACCCAATGAGCTTGTGGCTTTGGCTATGAAAGGTTAATATAATTGGTATATATTATCACCAATCTTGTCATAAAGGGAAGTAATAAATAAAACGGGTATAAAAGGTACCAGCACCAGTTTCTCAATTCAGTTTCTTACAAATCCGGCAATTCTTAACTATTTCGCGGAAACTAAGCATTTAACCTATATGTTTTAGGTTATAGCTGCATTGTTGACAGTGTCAAAAAGGGGATAACATAGCTTTTGGCCTGGTCTTCACTAGTTCAGAGTCATCACTCCATAGGAATTTTTTTCCACAGGGAAAACATCTAAATAAAAAGTACGCACAATGCCGGAACTTCTAACGTGTATAGAATAGGACTTGTGCATTAGTACAAGACAGATTGTATTTCTGCGCCGTTTAGCCTCCTTTCATGGTCAGGCAGGGCTTTTTATCTTGTGAAGAATTAAGATCAGCTCATTTTCCATGCCATTCTATTCTTCTCGTACACTGTTATTTTCAAACATCAACAACTGGCCATTTTTACACAAATTTCCATTGATTCCGTTTAAGGGTCTTGGTTGGGGAAGCCTACAAAAGGTAAGGAAGCCTTGCATTTACTTACACAAGGCATCGATCTAGCTGCATATATCATTATCAGAGACTTTAAAAGAAACATTATGGTGTGTTTCATAATTTCTGATCATTATGATGATGATAATGATCACCATCACAAGCAAAGGCAGCAATGTCATTATCATCCCGTTCTTTATCGATATAACTATCATCATCATTGTCATCATCATTAATTTCATTACCATCGCCATCTCAATAGCCATCACCGTCATCGTCGTTATTTTCAAAGAAATATCAAGGGTATTATTTGTTGGTATTTGCCTTACTGACTGTAATTAGCGGCTCACTCTTATCAGGACCGCCTCTTTTTAAAGTACTATGCTTTGCCACGCTCTCTTATTAACACCAAACTATTCGACTATTCCAAAACTTTCATAACTTCCGCCTTTTTCTAAATCTATAGTTGTGGAATAACTCATTTGTTTATTAAAATCGGAATTTGTATAGGGTTTATGTTTAAGACACATATTTCTGTCTTTCACATATGTTTCAGCAAACTTTCCTCCTCTGATTAGTGCCACACGTGACTTACGAAATAATACGCTATATCTATTATTACATTTTCACCTGCTAGGCAAAATAAATTTATCAATAACTACTTTATATGGTGATTTAAACGCAATAAAAACGACTATGAGCAAGGCTCAATGGTCTGCCTTCTGTTTAAAGATGCCATATGCATAATAGCGTACTGACGTTAGCATGTCACAAAAGCCCTCTTCGAGGAAATAAAATTTATTTCTTGCCATGTCACAGTCGTAAAAAAGCTCATACAAGCTATTTAACAAAATATCACGTTCAAAACTAATTGAAACTGTGAAAAAGGACCCCTTTACACCTGCAAAGCACTGTTTGTTAGGCTTAGCTTATAAGGTTATGAAATACGTTCGAATAATGAACCTTTGGCTCGCTTCATTGACACTGAGTGGGCATCTAATTTTTTCCACGAATATTTTACTAGAACGGGACAGACTATACGAAGAAAAAGAATGTAAAGTGAGTAGGGCTGTGCCTATTTTTATCAAGTCGTGACGTCATAACTGTGTACGTCATAAGCGTTGAAACGGTAATGGAGATTATTCAAATTCTTTGAAAAAGGAAGTATTTTTTCACTATTTTGGGAGTTTGGCTATCTTTTTCTTGGATCCATGCCGTTTACTGACCTGGTATGCTTATACATGTAGGAAAGGAATGCACCTGAGACCCATCACATATACGCACATACATGTTTATACCAATACATAAATATCTATGCAAACATGTTTGAATAAAGATTTACAGTTGGATACAACAAGTTTTTTATAAGGACACTTTTAATTAAGAAAATAAACCTCAGAAAGATCAATCTTTTAAAAAAACTTGTTGTATGTAACTACAAATCTTTTACGAAAATACATGTATGTCTATAATGTAGAACTCAAAGGACATGAAATGTACACGTTGCTGGCAGGGATCGAACAAGGGATCTCTCACACCGAAAACTAGTAATAATGTAAGAATATATAAGCAAACGTACTAAGTTAAGTTCTACTTTTCACATCACATCCCCTGAATAATTTCTTGTCGGGAAGTTATACAAAGTAAGAAAAGAGGGAAGGGTACTCTCCTGGTCAATGAATGTAGAACCTGCTGCGTGTGTAAATATGTACAATGCACGTATAAATTGTAATAAACAAATTAGTGAATTACCTTCCACCTTGATAAGGAATGTCTTTGCTTCTCTGGGAATACAAACGAAAAAAACGAGAGAGAACGGTCATGCTAAACTATTTTCTAAAATAGTATTTAGCAATCTTGGGTCCACAGTACCCCCACAGTAATCGATGCCCTTTGTAGATTGCAAATGTTTTGCAGTTTATACATCCTAGCAAGTTTTTCAAAGGCACACAGTGATTTTGGGTGTTTAGAGACTGCTGCAGGGGTTCTTTGTCGCAGCTTTCAAATAAGTTTGTAAAAATGGAACTTCATGTTGTGGACATCAGTTGAACCGAGGCGAGTGTATACGATGGACAAAAATGATTCTATAAACTGTTAAACTGCAGTTACTCGTGTAAAGGCCGCGTAAAGGCCTACGCTCGTTTGAGTTTGCTTCTCTCACAAGGGTCCGTCGAAAAGTTTTTGTTAAAATGCTTTCTTTTGTAGTCTTAAAAGCTTTATAAGTTGTATTGTCACAATTGTGTGTTATAATTGAATTAGATCACAATTCTATATTTATGGTTTTAAGCAATTATAAATAACGTGGACGGAAAATTGTATACATAAAACCAGGATTTAAATGATAAAATGCCTCATCTTTTATAGTGTAAAGGGAGAAAAATAAGAAATTTATACTGTCCCAAATAAAACAGTGAATTCCCTGAATGTGATGCAAGTGGTACTGCATTTCTATGATTATTATTGAATTGAGAAAATATAATTTGCTTAGTTTTAGTGCCTTTACTTGTTGATCAGTTTTCTTATAGCTAGGTCAGGATTTCCTTGTACACCACATTCTTCATATATCCATGTACATGATCAGTTTTACCTGGTGTGAAGATTGACACACTCCTCTGAAAAATCGAAAAATCTAATAATAATCAAAAATGTTTTTTCCTAGGTATTCCAGATCTAAATAGCACTTCTAGAGCGCCTACCCATGGGTAACAAAAATGCAACGTTTCAGTAAAATCGGTCGAGCCGTTTAGGAGGAGTTATGCATCACACACACTTACACACATCCATGAAATATAATATGGATTCAAGGATAACAAGCAATCACATTTAATCTCATTAAGTAATATAATTATTGAATTAATCTAGAAGCAGCAGTGACGGATAAACGCAACATGCAACAACAAGACGATTTTTCAGAAATACCGACTTGCATCTTTAACTATTTGTGGAGTATCTCTCTGTAACTGCAATTGACAAGATAAGTTGAAGTGTTAAGGGCTTATGCACGAGTGAGAATATTCTGTTACGAAATAGAATACTAAACATTTTATCGGGAACCGTCAGATATTTTCCACTTCTTCTTGAGGGAATCTCCAGAGGAACAATTTAAGAAGTGTAACCCAACAGTCTAGCGGATGAATAATGCAAAGCTCGCTCACTCGAAAGGTTGTTAGTAGAACGCAAGCTTTGAAATTGAGAGTGAATTTCGAACGTTGCAACACGTTTGATTATTTAGAAAACAAATAGAGCAAGGGGGTAGTCTGGGTCATATCAAGTGAATAGAAGCTAACAACATTGTAATGCACTCAATTACCTATTTATGGAGGTTGCGATCAACTAAGAGGGACGGAAAGTTGAGCTGATAGCTTAACATAAGACAAAGTTTAAATTTAATGAAAATTGCAATAATATGAATAATGTATGAATTTGAACGAACGTCGGAAAATTACTGACACTAGTGTTTTAAATACACAAGCTATCCTTAAAGTCTGTTTGCAGTCATTCCCAAATCTTTGGTCCATACCTCGATAGCATCAAGCTGTTTAATGAAATTTTATTTACACCACGAGTAAAAATGTTTTGAAACTCTGTAATGATCGGAGATAAATATTATATACATAATGCATGACATGAGCGTAGCCTACATAGTAAATTCCTGCGGATAGTAAAATCATATCGAGTCAGGTTTCCGCACTCACACTAAAGACAGTGTAGATTCCACAATTTTTCACAATTATTCACAATTTACTATTGTATCTGAACGGACTATGACTACATTATTTCTAAGAGGGTATACTTTGGTGCTTCCCATGTACTGGGTTTTCCCTTTTTTCAACACATTATTAAGCTTTGTTAAGCGAAAATTGCAGACTTTTAATGCATGGTCAGATGAACTAACTTTTGAGGCAATCATCAATACAAGAATCTAAATCGTTTAAAACCATGGTGTCACTCTGGATTTGTTGATTTCGAGTACTTGTTCCACAGTAAACTACGTACTAAGATCTCGCTGAAGTTTAAGCCCTCGAGTCGCCGACCTAACATACAGAATCTCTTATTGACTGAGCATAGTCTTAAAGGTAAAGATCAGTATAATTTGGAAGCAAATACGTGGTTGAAACTTTATGGTGTGAAATGAGTTTGGTTTTCATCTCTATGCCTATGATTCTTATTCTCCTCCGAACATATTCCTAAGCTTTGCACCTCTGTTCCAAAGGGGTTGGAATTATCTGACGTGACGCGTTTAACATTTTACACTTACCCCTGTAATTTCCGTGTAAACAACTGTGCTACGTATGCTATCAGAACAGTGACATCTCCATTTTCACCGTAACTACACATCATATATTTATAAGTATGACTATTTTACGATGGATACAACAGAATTATCCCTTATATTGCTCTGATTTGATCACTAACACCACATACAATAACACACGGGACTTTTAAAGAACTGTTTAAACATAAACTTTCGAAATTTCACTTTAAAGTGTGTAGTCACAGTCACATGGCCTAACCATATAAATATTGTTAGTGTAAGTTAATCTAAATGCAGTGCTAGCTGTTTGGTTGACACAAAACAATATACTTTAGCAGGGCATTTAAGCCGTCGAATATCAGAAGAATTGACTTTTTATTCGTTTGAGAAAATGTTGCCTCTGTAATCTGATGATTCGTGTTGGTTACCAGACTTTGTGAAACTTTTAGCTTACTTCCTTTTATTTCAAATAAGTTGTTTCAACCAGAGTAAATACATGTCTACTCTGTTTCAACAAATCGTGGATTTCCATTCTTTTCTAGTAAAATCTCTCTTCTTCGCCACGTTTTCTAGCTGAGTGACTCCATGACGGTTAAAATTAATCAAGGTGTAATGCATAGGTTATATGGAAATGTATGACTAATTGAGATGTAGAAGGAGACCAAAGAGACTGAGAGAGTCTGGTTTATCATATAGAATGATTAGAAATTATATCCATGAATCCACCGAAGTTTCTACCACAGTCTTTTTAGATTGATTTAAATAAAGCCAGCCGACCAGAGCAGCAACCACAACTGATGTCAGACTAAACCGATGGCTTTTATTAATCCAAAACTGTTAGAATTCAAGGCGATTCAGCTACTTTGAACACAGCTCTAATGAGTCAAGCGAAGTACAGGAGGTTATAACGCCACATGTGTCTAAGTCAATAAAGCCACATTCTATCGTCCGAGATCCAATTCTTGCTGCAGCCGTTTCTCCTTTGCGCAACCGCGGTTAGTTTCATCAATGAGCTCTTAACATTTACAGTGGCGGAGTGGGAATTTAAAATTAAGCGCAGCGGAAGCAGTGGCTGACACCAAAGCAATTGCCCAACTCAAGGTGGTAGCTGTAGAAGTCTTATCATCGATTCATAATCAGCATTATGAAATAGGTTATTGGTGATGTCATTTTTGTTTTGCATTATGCACTGATTTTAGAAGCGTTAACTACACACTGACAACCTTCTTCTTCCGATGTGATTTGCGGTTTTGGGGCGTGTGCTAGAGTTGTTTAATTGAGTTTTAGCTAGAAAGTTAATCTACTGCTTTCTATGCCACTATTTGTAGATTTGAACAAAACTTGTTTAAGTACAAAGCGTTGCAGTAGGAGTTAATGTTATAGTTGCTCACTTGCCATCTCTTTGTACCTGTTCAAGTCACGTTTGACAAAACTGAAAAATCACATTAAAGAAGATTTAGAGGGAATCAATCTATTTCCAAACTTCTACTATTCTGTGACACCAATACCTGCAGATAGTCTCTTTATCAAATTTTCACTTCCAGATAATAACTCCTGGAGTGGAGGCTCCGGACTGGGACCATGAAAAGATACTGCAAATGAGGCAATCGTTCTGAAAGGCCCACCATTCTTTGAATTGAGCTGTGCTAAAAAAAATTCCATGGCCTTGTTTGAAACCTCGTTGAGAAAGTTTCTCGTAACTCATTAGGGTCAAAAAGTGCGCTACTCTTGGTTGCAAATGTGTCTATAGCTCACGTAAACCTCAGGGAACTATTAACTTTCATGAGTTCCCTTTAGAGATAGGAACTTGATTAGAAATATGAATTCGGTGAGTATGGACGGTTGTATACCATCTTTTATTATAATGTGAATTGATGTTGATCTATTTATATGCTATTTTTCTTGTCTTGTTCTTGTTACAGGAGCATCGGGACGGGTGCAGTTCCCTTAATATTTCTGAATCTGTCATGATACATGTGCTTTAGCACTATACCAGGTGTTAGTAATTGCAGATTCTAGACTCCATGAAAATGAAGTTATGTGAAGCTTTTATTGAGTCCGATAAAGTCTGCAAAGTACAATGAATCGAGAAGAAAGTGCTGAGCCCATTGCATATATCTACTACAAACTGGCAGTCAATGGAGTTATTAAAAAAACAGAGAGTTATTTACACATTTTAAAGGGAAGATCAATCGTTGGAGACAAGGTTTAGATCTTCTGGCTGAATTTATGAGATTGTCAAACCAAGATTTGTCTTCTTTTATTGCGTAAATTTGTTAAATTCATGTATTTTGATGTAAAGAAGAATATCGACTACGAGGAAGAGACTGACTATTGAAGAGTAGCAGAGCTTTTATTGGAGGAGTTAACATTGTTTAATGTCCCAAACTCACGTCATTGATTTTCGCCAGGAAACATTTTGTTTTCTTTCCCGATTCATACTCAAAGCCCAGCTGCCTACAGTGGAATAACTATCTCCTATCTGAGAGAACCTTCGACAAGATTACTCAGAAAATTTGTGTTGAGTGGTCCCACGTGGGCCGATTATTTGAAAATGAGATGCTTCCAAACTGAGCAAATATAAGAGTATTGCCATTCTGATAATTGACGTCATATAAGTGGCAAAGCATGTAGATTACCCCTCAAGCCATGGCTCTATCACAGAGAGAACAGAAGAAAACACTACAGCATCTTTAGTGTTGTTATAAGCGCACTGATAGGTCATACATGGATATTCTGCTTTGTACCGCATTAGTTATATTACAGCTTATAAGTTAAATGAATGCCTTACTGAAGTATTACAGCGGCACTGAAATGGATGCAGAACCTTTTCACTTTCTTCATTAAAATATTAAATCTCTTGAACAAGGATCTCATTTTGTTTATCGTAAAAATCAATAGATAGATCAATAAAAATCAATAAAAGGAAAAATTATGAAGCTGTATGGAAACACCATCAAGTGAAGATTGATATCCAGCTTACAAATGTTCTTGTTGGCTGCCGTAACGTAAACAAGACTTTTTAAAAAGCCATTTAATCTCTCAAAAGTTATTTGCTCATTCCATTTTGGATGCTTTAATCCACTACTCGTTTTATCAAGTCATGGTGCCATTAACCATTCTATGAATATGTGAGTAGACATAATATATCAATCTGTTGTTCTACTCTTCTGTGCTTAATTGTAAAGGGATTTTGAGAAAATATCACTTCCAATAGCATTTTATTAGGCCCCCCGATTTTAAGTTAACAATGTAACAGGTTACATGTGTCGTGTATATATAATATATCAATTTCATCCTCCCCCACCCCCCACCTTACATTATAATCACATCTTTTCCCTAGTAGTCATTTCATTACGACATCCCCATAGTGAGAGATCTATGCAAACACTTAATCACCGTAGCTGTTCAATAACCCTGATAATGAAGATCAAGAGTAAAACCCCTACCTGGATTCAGCAAATGTTACTTTTAATGCTTTTTTACCTTAACCGTAGAAAATAGGTACCGTGGATATAGTCCCTCCCTATCTGTTTTTACTCTAACACCTTCACAAATAGAAAAATCTGAGCAGCTGATTCATGTTTTCAGATTTCAGATTTGATTTCTCAAACTACTGCTTTGTTTTATCCGTGTAAATTTCTCTAGTTTAACCTCTTTAAGAGACTGTCGATATTTGGTGCGCCTAAAAATTGCTTTGAGTCCAAGGGTTACAATTTAGAGATCTATGCATCTCCCCTTAAACCTCTTTCTTTCCTTGCGAAGACACACAAGCCCATAGGTTTCTTAGTGGAGTTTTTATATCACAAAGGTGTAAGTTGCATCGATGCATTCAATGACGTAAGAAACTCTTTAAATTTCTATTTTTGGTGACATTCTCGATTTCGAGCGTAGCCTATCGCCCAGTCAGAGTGAGCAATGTCCTGGGGAGAGAGCACATTTACAGGGGTGGTCTCCCGTTGCCTCTCCCAACCGATAGTCTTTTTATCGGGCTAGGCGGGATTGCCAACATTACCAAACTTTACAAACATTACAAACATTACCAAACTTTACAAACATTACAAACATTACCAAACATTACAAACATTACCAAACATTGCGAACATTACCAAAACTGAAAAGGAGAAGCAAAACAGATTTGCTTTCACTTTCGCAAGCACCTTAAATAGTTTAATCATGCTAAACAGCGAGTACAAGAACAGTGTTATATATGAATATGAAGCATGTACTTTATGCACATTATAAGGTAAAGTAACAAGATCGTATTATGAACGCTTATTTCTATGATGATAAAACCACGTCTTATACTATAGGAAACCTTTGTTTGATGTTGAAGAGTCATTCAACTTTAAATTGATGGAATCAGTTTTGCATTTCGTGTATTTGTTGAATACTTTCCTACCTTACTTATCCAATATCACAAGTTATATGTTTACAAGGAAAAGATTGGATAAGCTGGTGTAGCACATGAAACCTTATCCACACTTCATAGTACACAGAGGTGTTCCATGCATCAATCGCCATACCGCATTGCCTATATAACGTCTACGGAGGTAAACCAAGGAGCATCTACCTTCAAACCTTCCCAGTGATAAAGGCCCATTCAATTCGTACAACATTTTAAGCAGTCCGGACTTCGCCTTTACTCCGACTTTACTACGCGTTATATGATTGCTTCAAATATAGTTACTAGCTATTTGAACCATTTCAAACTTTATATAACTTATCTTTCAAACAAATGACAGACGTAACTAAGGGAATTTTTTTTTTTTGGTGGCATACTCGATTTCGAGCGTAGCCTATTGCCCAGCCAGAGTGAGAAATGCCCTGGGGAGAGAGCACATTTACAGGGGTGGACTCCCGTTTCCTTCCCCAACCGATAGTCTTTATATCGGGCTAGGCGCGATTCGAACCCACAACCTCTGGCATGTGAGTCCGATACCTTAACCACTAGACCACGGCGGCTCTAAGGGAATACTTAGTAGTAATATCTTAGACCACGTTAACCCAAGCCTGACACACTACCTACTCTCAATAGGATTTTCTGACCAATTAACTGTGCATTTACAGTTCTCTGCAATCTACCGTACTAGTGTACTAAAAACAGCGGTGCGAAGACTGGAACTGAGCTTCCTACAAAAGAGCATTTCCCACGCTCCCCAGGGTAATTAACTGGATTACTTTACACTTTTTGAACTTTTGCAAAGAGCAGTGTGAGAAGCTCTAATCTGTGAATTCCACCGCTATGGGTAGCTACCTACCTTACAAACAATAACACTTCAGCCCTTGAGAAGCTATGGGTGATTCTTGAGGTTAAAGACGCTTTTACAAGCGGCAGGCTGCATGGATAACGGGCAACTTTGTGCAATACAAACTTTTACCTACTTGAAGTGAATAGACTGCATAAAAATGCATAAAGTTGCTTGTACTGTGACATTACAAGTCAAGCAAGTAGTACTAGTCCTAAAATGTTGTAGGGCAGCACCAAAATTAGTTGTGGGATATCTATAACACAAGCTATATTAAGATTAATTGTTGTCGGACAAGTTTTACGGATTCTGATGTCATCAAGGCCATCAACAATTCCTTTTA
Organism: Carybdea cf. marsupialis auct. non (Linnaeus, 1758); assembly: GCA_010016065.2. NCBI lineage: Eukaryota > Metazoa > Cnidaria > Cubozoa > Carybdeida > Carybdeidae > Carybdea > Carybdea cf. marsupialis auct. non (Linnaeus, 1758). The sequence goes on from JAAAKL020000558.1 coordinate 34,693, forward strand.
ACAGAACATTAACTACATCAAACCATTCAAATTTCGCATAGCTTGAACCCCAAACGAGTATATTCGTGCATAGCCGGTACGCTATCGAGAATTGAACATTACGCATCAATGAAAGGAAATCAATTGGAACAGATGAGACTACAGACTACAAATCTATCGACCCTGGCCGCAGACAATCTTCTTGACTCCTCCTCTGTTAAAACTACTTGAAAGATTTGCTTTCAAGTGACTTACTCAACCTCACCAGTTTGGCTGCTCTAGAAAGTCTTCTTCAACATATTCCTTAGTATATCCGATTAACAGCTGGCTTCCACAACTGAGACTCCTCAAATCATAGTCCAATCTTGTCTAATATACTTTTTCAAAGCACTTGAAATCATCAATTAAAGTTTCTTCCCGCAGAAACTAAGTCTTCCAAACGTCCCTACAGTTATTAAACTAGTGCAAGCAAAAAGTTGGCAGCACTTAGATGTAAATGCATGCTGGTATTCATCAAGGGACAAAGCTGGAGTATTTACTTATCTTACTCATGCTGAACACGTTGCGTTCCAAGTTTCTCTTATACAAATGCGGAAAAAAATGGATACGATTAACAACTGGTTAAAGATTAATGCCATGACAAAAAATCTTAACAAATAAAGAACCCTTTAGTATCTCCTTTATAAAGAACCCCATCTATCTAGAACTCTTCCAATAATGTCAGCAGCTGGAAACAGCTCAAAGGACAAAACACCTTGGGGCATATTAGTCATAGAACCCAAGACGGATATTCCCATATCGAATAGGTATATACTAACGCAAACCTAAAACCCAGTCTAGTCTTCCTAAGTGATTTCAGGCTTGTCTATTGCTGATATATTTGCACAGTTTTAGAAGGTAAACAACCCGTTTGGTACACATCGCACATCCATCGAGCACACCTATGCCTGAAAGACCAACAGTACTGTACAGGGTCCAATCGATAGTATCATACTTCTTAGATCAATAGGAAGTAATTCAAGTTTCGCAGCACAATGAAAATTTTTAAACAACCCTTGAAATTTAACTTCCCTTAATGCGAATTTCTATTACTCGAACCAACGAATCCTTCCACCATTTTTTTTGTGCCCATGTGATATCCTCTCTCCATAATTTCACACTAACAATACCATACATATTTCATCAAAAGGTTCATTTAGTCTCGCAGTTAAGGTAGAAAATTACGCTAATAAATAGGGAATTGGCTCCTAAAACATTTGGTTTTTAATCTAATATTGTTGACGTATTAATTTTGTTGTTGCCCATAAGATTACGATGATGACTGATAAATAAATAAACAAAGGTTACCACACAATGACGCAGAAAATACTTGTCATGCTTAAAAGAACCCAATTATAAGCAAAAGGACCCTTAAATTCCTACAAACCATTGTCAATGTGTCAGGCCTGAAGTTTACCTATCGCATTCTTATTTCAAAAAACTAGACCAAGCTCTTCAAACATTTCTAAGTTCTAAGGAGTCCTCAATCCTGATAAGAATTTGATTACAGAAAGTCTGATGCATATTCGAGGGTACAAACAACTTGTATCAGACGATACTTAATGACATAACTTCCATTCCACATCTTCATTAAGTCCTCTCTTTTTTCATTGAAGAACAAACACATAAATTGATATTACTGCAGCTCAGAAATAACAATAGAGGTAATCCAGCCAGACAGCCTTCATTCTAAGCTCTCATATGAAATGTCTATGGCAGTAGTTTTACCGCTTGTTATAGCCACTTCTTTCTCGTTTTGTTGATTTCTAGTATTATTCTAACAGCTGGTTATGTCACTGCATTAAGAAAAAATGTAATCAACTTTCAGGTAGGAACGCAAAGTTCTAAGCACATGCATTGATGCGGAGTAATTTAATGCTTTCTTGCGGTAGCTGAACACTACAACAGTGACCCCTGTCATGGCTGAGCAGTCCTAATAAAAGCATGGCAGTACAGATCGCGTAAGGAAGTGCAATATGTACACGTGTTTCCATCATGTACAATTCGGACACTGAACAAGAAAAAAACTCAGTCACAGGAGAGGTCCACTTGATTCCCTCTGATATTGCAATAGGGAGAGTAAAAAGAAATGAAGCCGATCAGCGCGTTCTCCTTCCAGCCGTGTGAAATGACAGATGCTATTGAGAAGTTGAGCTCCAGGTTTTAGAATAGCATTAAGAAGACTTATCTGGCGTACAAGAAGATATTTTATTCTGTAGTAAGCTTATCGGGGAAAATTGGACAGAGGATCTATCAACTTGTAGACAACCTTTTCCGATAATTAGTGGCTAAAATATTTCAGTCATATTTATCCGTCTGTAACAATGTCTAATGGATGATTTAGCTATATACTTTCGTTGAAAACGAAACATACACAGCAGAGTACTGAAATCTGGCATTTGCTTCTGATGGTCACCTGAAAGCCTGACCGACTGTCTGACTGACGTACTGATTGACTGACTGACTGACTCACGTACTGACTAACTGACGTACTGACTGACTTGACGTACTGCCTAACTGCCTGACTGCCTGACTGACTGACTGTCTGTCTGACTGACTGACTGACTGACTGACTGACTGACTGACATTATAGCCCTTTAAACCTTCCATTTTATAGTGAGGTCAAATTTGTATTTTCTGAAAGTCCTAAAGAGACTTTCATCTGTTTTCGTATTTTTTCTGCTTTACACCCGTATGCTTAACTTGTTTTCCTTGATTGCTTTCCTTTGTAATTTCAATACTTTACCAAGAACTACCTAGCTTATGCACTTTGAACACTGACTCCCTTGCTGTAGATTTTTACCACCGAGGGGTCAGAAAACAATAAAGCTGTAACACCGATCGAACAGGTGGACGATGCGTGACTTTACCTGAAATTCGAGTGTCCCTTCATGTAAGAGAACTTTTCTGTGAAAGTTATTTAAGCTGAACTTGTAATCAGTAAGAGGGATAAGATGGCACCTCTCAAGTTGACTTCAAACACTGCATTGCATTGAGCATTGCATGAAACCGAGGGTTGGAAGTTAAATTTAGAGGTTGCAAAGAAAAATACGACGTGGGGAAGAACACACTAGGTGAATACAAAGGAAAACGACAACGTTTGAGCATTATTTATACTACAGTAAAGAAGGCTTGCCAAAAATGTTTGGTCAATGCAAGAACAAGTGCAACTCCAGTGCCGGCGCCCATATTGAAATGCACTGCTCTCAAATTTGCAGGGACTTTTGGATATCCACTTCCATCTTTAGATGATTGGTGGAACAGATTTAAAGCACGATAAAATGTCTCCTTTAAAGCTGCTTCAGGTAAATGATTCAATTCTTGGGCGTATAAATTTCCAGGAAGTGTGTTGACCACTAAGTGAAGACCACTAAGTGATTAAATTAAGGGACTGAAAGAAGTGCTACGCGGCTGACAGAAGTGAATTGCTACACAAAACCATTTACTTCGTGGAAATCTGTCCTTAGTGATAAAATGTTTTCTGGAATTGGAGAAGTGGGACAAATGAATCATGTCATCTAACCTTCATGAGGCTTAGACGCATACTGAAAAGTTTAGGTTGCATGGCTGCAAACACAATAGATCATCAAATGGAGAGTTTTTTATTTAGCCCGAATCTGCTCCGCTTCAGCCTCAAGACAGCTATATCGAGGTAACTTATCGAGAGAAGTAGGAAACCCATAATGTGAAATTTTTTACTGTTGTACTATTGTACTGTTACTAGAATAGCTGTTTGTTCGTGTACATTCATACTATCCATGTTGCTACCTCTGACAGGATGAATGGCATGCAACAGCTCGAATTTTTCACTGCCAAAGTTCGCTAAAAATATTTTTGAGACTTTTTACCATAGCAGGGGTTGTCATTTACGTCTTATCCAGATAGGGATGACAACGATTTCTTTTTGTTTTTAGGGCGTATTGGTCAGATGTCCCACTCTGTTTTTGTTTACTCCCATCGAACGTTTCTACTAATTGCTAGATGTTGATGATGTCCATCAACATACACATAGTATCATCCTCTCCTCCTTCCTATCCCCAGCAAACCACAAGTCCAAACCGGAAATGACCAGTTACAACGTTTAAGAGAACAACTTCTTTCGAGGTAAAAATTCATGAAATTCTAAACTTCTTTTCGCGAATGAAAATCTGCTTTGAATAGATCTATGTAAAAAGATAACATTTGAAGGCGACAAAAGACGTCACAGCAGAGATTACAGCACAGTGACAGAGGACTACTCTGCTTATTATCTTGAGTTGATTTGAAATGTGTGATATTTATAATTAGGACGAGTTTCGTCTATTCTTCGAAGCCTTTGCTTCGAAGGTCACTCCATATGAAGAAAAAAAGTGCATCGGTGGTAAACATGGCTGTCATAGATGTTTGTGATCAGTAGGAGTAATCAACCATAATGTTTCAAGGAGGTAAAGACCTTACAGATACAGAGGGCAAAAAACAAAGCCGGATGGACACAGAGCTATTTGAAGAGTACATGCGAGAGTTAAACAAGCAGTTTGAGAGCCAAGGTTGGAGACTGGCTATAGGTTATGTTTAACTGTCCAGCTCATCCTTGGATAGACGGATTGTATGTAATTACGATCTTCTTCGTGCCACCAAATACCTTCTCTGTAGGCAGCCGATGGACCAGGAGGTCATCCGCTCAGTTAAGGCAAAATAATGCTTGAGAATTGTTCAAAAGATAATCAAAAGCATCGATAACAACAAGAAATACATCTACAATATTGATATTGGATGCCATGAGAATGCTTGTTTTCTCGTGGGAAGATATCTTTTGGGAAACCGTACAGAACTATTTTCAAAATCTGTTGTCTCAGGGCATACGCTGGTTGACACAGAAATTATGACCCATTTGCCGAGCTGTCATGTATCGTCGAGAAGCTACAAGCTCAGGAATATCTCTAGAGTGATGTGATAGCCGAGGCCTTCATTTCTATCGATGACAATCTTCTGGAAACGCTGTCATTCATGTCTAATGATGACATCATGATATATAACTCCAAACCAAAATTGCTCAACAAGACAACGACAACGAAGGCAATGGTGTTGCTGATGTTGAAAGTGATGCCTTTGCTGGGCCCACCAAACCAATGGAACAGAATGTTTGGTAGGTAATAGAAACCTTGGTTAATTATCCCATGTTTAGTGAGTATCAAAAAATACGTGGATTTAACACGAAGCTATCTGGAAGAGCATAAAATGAGATCTCAAAGAGTCTTAAACAAATCTGCATCAAGAATTATAATTTCCTTAAGAGTCTGAATATGGTTTTGTAGATGTTGAAAGTGAAGAGAATAGCTTGTCAATTTTGAAACACATTATTGTTTCAGTTTCAGACCTCAAGACTTTTGTCCTCTTAGAATG
>JAAAKL020000559.1:0-40090 GCA_010016065.2 Carybdea cf. marsupialis auct. non (Linnaeus, 1758)
AACTTTGTACTCTGAGGAAGACTGGCTTGACCAGTCGAAATATAAGTTACCAACAATTCTTCATACAATTTAGTGCTTCTTTTCTGTTTAGCCTGATTTCTTGTTTAATGTTTATCATCAAAAGCAGTTCTGATGGTGTTCACTGAGACTCTCAGCTATCAAAATTGCATTTGCCATTTTGTTTGATTTCATATGGTAACTCACAGCAAGATTACAGATGGCAGAATTTGTAGTGATGTTTGAGATAATTTTGTAGTATTTTATCACTGAAAGTAAATAATGTTAATGTTTGCCCCTTGATAGATGCTTGAGATCTACTGGTCTAGTGCATTGTCAGACCTACAAGAGTTACAGAAAAGAGAATACAGAGATTGGGTAAGCACAGTCCATGAAAACACAATGGCAACTGATTCTGAGAAAGAATCCGAGAAGTTTTCTGAGTATACAAGAGTGAGAAGCCCATCAATAAACACAGAAGCTGGTGCAGATTTTACCCCTGTAGAACACCATGACTCTGTGCTAATGGAAGAAAGTTACACCATTCATTTAGGTAAAATATTACTTTGTTCATTCTGACATATGTAATACCAGGGGTGCATTCAGCAGCAAGACGTCTATCCTTAACCTTGAATCTTAAGCAAAATTGCTCCCAAGCAAGTTGACCTAACATTGCAGTTCCAGGGTAAAGCATTAAACAATACTGGTACTACTGGGTTTTGATGAGGGTGGATGAGGTTACCCCTTGACACAGCTACCTACTAGTCACTCTTGGACTATGTGTAGTGCCTGTTTGCCTTAACTTCAAAGAAAGAAGTTGCTGGTTTCAAGCCATGACAGATGGAACACTCAACCATTTACTGATCTTTTGCCATTACATTGCAATTATCGATGAAATGAGCTTAATATCCAGTTGCCTGCATTTGTCGTTAAGGGCATTCACAATATCAAGATCCTCATATGACCCAATACTGCTCCATGTACCAAGCAGTTCTTAAGTGAGATGGAGTAACCATGAATCACCCACTCTAGAATCCTGGAGTGGTATCTATTTAACGTTTTGTGTACTGTCGTGCTTAACTGGTTTACCTATTTATTTTATTATCTATTTGCATTGTTTAGTGACTGGTTCATTGATAAAGTGGCTACTATGTTGAATGTGTGTGAATCCTGTGTTATAAACTGATTGTTTGTTAGGTCAGCAGGTGATTGAACTTGTCTGTTGGTTTTTATAACCTAGGACATCAAATGAAGACGATGCACAACATCAGACTATTCTGTGGAGACGTTTTATCACTCTGCAAATATCGTACTGTAATTGTTGGGTAAGAAGTTGTATTTATATCATTGCAGAAGGTGTAGAACTTGTTTAATTTATGTGCGCATAATAGAACTTGCAGCACTTGCATAATTTAATAAAGATTTTGTTTTTTATGTTTATTATAAAATTCCTTTTATGGTAATATGCCTGCCATTTTGTCTGTAAAAGGTATTACCCATGTACACATAACAAATGACCAAGACAGGATTTTGTTTCAATCTGTGTGTACAAATTTCTTTATGTAGAAAATCACATCTAGTTGAAATGAGTCTATTTTCCTTCAATATACCATGTATGTTATTATGCCTGTTTTGTAAAAAGAATAAACGTTATAAAAGTGTTTTATAATATACTAAGATAGCAATGTGTCCGCTTGGTAAGGAATCAGTTAACGTATAGAGAATGAGTGTTTCAGAGAGAGTATTGTGAAGATGGCTTAGAAGTATTGATCAGAGTGTGTTTGTTCTTTGTAATTTAATTGGCGTCAAATAATCTATGGCATTCTGGGAAGGAAAAGAATGCCAACATATCATTTTACAGAACAGAGTACTATATGTCAAACTTGCTCACTATTGCCGCCTTTTTAGCTGGTATCTTCAAGTAACCAAGCTGACCCTCCAGAAGAATAGACGCCAGGGCATTCTTGTCATATTTTAACCGCTCGGCTATACTGAGAAAGACATTGTATACCAAAAATGTATTACTTGAAGGTTTGGAAACGAATTTACACCCAACGTATCTCATTCCATCATACTATGAAGTAGTTAAGGTTGTTCTAAGGTATCGTCATAGAGATTTATCAACGAAAATTGGTTAAGTGATTATTAGTTACATTTTTCTTTATTTTTATTTTAGTGGGAATGTTATTCCTCAACCTCATCGGCTGCAAACAGCAATGTCACTGTATTCGCAATCCTTGTCAGGGCTGATTCTGTTGGTAGATAATCGACTACATTTAAGTGCACAACACTCACTGAGCAAAGGTAATGGCTTCTTTTTGAAAATGATGGACTCTTTTGGGAGCTTATAGGAGATTATAGGACGATTCTCTCAAGTGCTTTTAAGTGAGAGACCATCGCTTTAAACGTTAGACTTAGTGAAACTAGTCAGTATGTGTTGTCCGGTTTTACTTTTTTGTGGTAATCTTCGTATACAAGACCATCGGTAGTACAAAATGCCTTTCGAACAAAATGTAAATATTTGAAAATGTCCAGCCAATAAATGTATTTTACTCGTATTCAAGTTTTATTTATGACTAGGTCACTACCATGTCCACCCAAGCAAAACATGCAAGAATAGATTTGTTGCCTCTGAAGTATATTATCTCTTGGTACCTTTTGGTGTTTTGCCATTTCTAAAACGTTCATTGAAATGTTAAGGAGATTTTTACAAATTATGTATAACCACTCGTAAATTATCACAGGGAGCAGAACTTCTGTGTTGCATGTCAGTTGACACCCTCTTTGCTAAATGCACCTTACTTCCTTTTAGTGTTAGGGTTAGGCAATGAAATATATTCTGATGCAGTTAACGAATTATCGTGTAAAAGGCTTTTTCTTTTCCTCATCGCAAAAATATTGAGAGTGCAATAAGCTTGTGAAAGTGCACGAAGTAGCGAAAACATTTTGTAGTGACAGGTTTTTTCGTTTTACGCATCTCAGAGTACAAAATCGAATTGAAACTGAAAAGGAAGCAAAAAACTGATAACCAACTGTGATTTAAGAGTAGCCAATCAAAACTCTGAGTGCCAGATTGGTGGTGTTTCGACCAATCAGTGTCTGTGGAACTGAAAGGTTAAGCGAAAAGGCCGAATGATAAGATAAATTTTTGTGTACAAAGCACCGGTTTTCATGCTTTGATTTGGACGGATTCCAGAACAGCCAAATGAAAAGTAAACCTAGCTTTATTGTACGGAAACAGTCATCTGTGTACGGATATTGGCAGGTGACTTTAGTACCAGCTAGAGTTGACGCGACGTCGACATTTTGACATTGTGATTTTCTCTTTTCTCTCTGTGAGTTTATGTGCGTTTCTCTTATTTTGTAGAATTTCGAAAGGTCGCAACGATATCAACCGATTTTCATTTCCCAGACTTTGATAAGCAGCTTTGTATTATTGAAGAGTCACTTTCCACAAGACCCAATAGGAGTAGAACGATAAGAGCAAGTTCACAACTGGATCGACGAATCCCTCCGGGCACCAAGACAACGAACTTACTTCAGGCTGGTAAGGGCATCTCAATAACGATTGGCATTACTTAGCTGAGTAATGAACGCATGTTTAGCTCCTAACCAGCTTTAAAGTTTTAAGTCATTTGATTTTAGTGTTAAAGTTATCAACTGTTTCGACAATAGGAATGTAGAGTACCCATTTTCGACTTGATGCCCAAATCTAATTGTGCCATGTGATAGGGACCTGACGAAATAAACACCTCCTATTTTCTGAGTTCACAGATTTTGTCAGTAATAGTTTATGGGCTGGTTCGAAAGGAAAAAAAATTCAGCGAAGAAAAATTTATATCTATGGGTGTAGAAGCAGTGGTGTTGGAGTTGGAAGTGGAGGTGGGAGAAAAAGGTACACTTTTAGTGCACATAATAAATTCGTGTGCAAGATGAATTTGGATTAAGGAGATCTGATAGAGTGCAGAAAGGACATTTCCCCCATAACCCCTTCACTCTCCTTCTGCAATAAATGTTCAAACAGTTTTCAATGAGGTTTGTGACACAAGTATTTACCTTAAGCTCACAGTTTGCCCGAAATTTAATAGAACTTTCGCCTCCACTCTACAAAACGCATGAAACTTGAAATGCAGTACTCATGGTATAAAAATGTTATCAATACCACACATTCGTTAATTATATATGCATGAGTGTTTACTGTTCACATTAGTTCTCCTGCATCTGATCAATTAGGACTAATATGATTGCCAATCCAATTTTGTAACTGAGTTAGGATTGGGTTACCCGTTCTTTCGTATAGTCACTATTGAACTGTGTTACTTTAGTTTATTGGTAGGCAAGCTTATGCCTTTAACCTCTACGGAGAACAATGGATCTACAACATGTTGAAGGTAGAGTAGAGGAGCTGAAACAATTTTTATGCAGTAAAACCAATGCCAATGTCCAAGGGCAGTGACTTTTTTGGGGGTATGCGAAGTGTAAATATACATGCACCTTGGACCGGCAGTGACTTTCAGTATAATATCATAATCCATCCGTACAAAGATTGCAAATTCAATGGCCACACTATCAATCACCACAATGTCAACCACCACACTGTCAACAATGGCCATTGTACATGCCCAAATGCTTCCAAGACTGTATGGCACAAAGGTATGAATGATTACAAGCTCAATTTTCACACTAGATACGTTCATGAATTGCAATACAAGAGATGTATTGATAAAGCAGGTCATAACCTGTGAACTAAAGACAAATAACATCTTATAACTTATAAGGATACAGTATTTTCAAGGAATTAACCATACTTGATCAAACTTGCACATGACAGCGATCGTCTGATACACTGTGAGCATTAGAAAGTGGAAAGAATTAAGAACTAAGTATTCATAGAGAATGTTCTCAGTGATTGTATACAAGGCTGTAGATTAGGAGAAACATTTACAATCCAACTAGTACTTTAAGAGCTCGTTTGAATTTTACTTTTACACATGGATGAAACGTTATGAGAATATTGTAGAATAATGTACCCCATAATATTTCTATATTAAAAAGCTACAATTCTGGACTATGAAATATGCAAGTTCCCCTAACCCCTGTTGCATAATATTGTTAAGTTTTATTCTATTCGGTTTATGTTTTGTTTTATTGTTAAGTTTGCAAAAGAGCATTTTGGAGACATGCATCTCAGACCTCCCTGCTGCTAAGCGCAGAGGTCTAGTAAACAAATAATACCAGCAACGGACATCTCTTTCGTGTTGCAAGTGTCTTGCGTGATTTGTTGTAATTTCACCGGAATTTAGTAAAAACGTAACTTCTATTTGCCCGTGCTTGTAGGTACATTTAGATTTACATTTATATTTTTATTCAAAAGTTTCTGTGATAATTATTTTTTGTGCATTAGCAATTATAGGTGATGAAGGACTTAGACATTAACATTTCAACATTTGGCACTATTTAAACACGAAGTGGTCTTTATATCAAGTTGAAATGCCTGTAATTTACAAATCGGTTGTAGCATCTCGGATAATCAGATGAAAAGTAACGACCCTTAAACTTCTTTGTTCTTGTTCTCTATTTCCTAAAATGTAATAACCACTAATGAAGTCGATCTTTTGTAGTTCGCATATTTTCATTGATCTTTTCCACGTTTTTTGACAGTTTAATATTTCCTTTTTAGGTGACTTTTACGTGACAAAGCATTCAAATCTTGCTGAAGTTCACGCAGTATTTCATTTGGTCACTGATGAAACAGTAGCCACTGGCAGTATCAATTCCAGACATCCGATTATGATCGGACTAAGACATGTCTTGCATGCTGCCGCAAGATACAACGTAATGACTCTCACCATTCCATTGCTACTGGTTCATGAAATGACGGAGGTAAGTTACAAATATCCGAAATATTTTGTGTTCCATAGCAAATGATGTCCATATCGAAATTTAAATATTCTGTCCTCCATCATTTTAATAAAAACTGACGTATGCTCTGCACAATGGACCGAATTTAAGGAAAGTAGCATTTTTTACGCAGCTACGGACAGAATTCTCTGAAAGTGCTATGGTTTCCTACATCTGATGACATGGCAAAAGAAGAAGAGGAACATATTTAGTCCACGCAGGAGTTCATAATTTCATTGAATGTATGGGCAAACGCTGCAGCGTCCACAAAGGCCCTTGATGAAGCTCTCCTTGATTCTTACACTTTAGTCATTCTATTATGGACGACTACTTACCCGTTACACAGTTTAGGACTGAACTACCTAATTCCCAATTGTGACATCATGTACACGTTTATAATGATATCATGACACCCCGTCAATGGTCCATGAGCAAGTGCGAAGGAGCGGACACTAGGCCGATTACCGGTTGTTGAGGGCAAAAGAAAACTTTTACCAAGGGCGTGGCAATTGTTTTGTACATGGGAAAATAAATTGCGAAGTAACTATGAAAGTCAAGTCATCAATTAAATATTCTGGTGGACATTGGTTTGTCTTTACTAGCGGCTTTTGATAATTTGGTATGGATTACAAACCGATTTCTACTTTGAAAAAAAAAATTTTCAGGGGCCGCTGTCCTCCCGTTGCCCAAACTGCAAGCACTGATCACACCATCAGCAAGTACTTTATCGACAGTCACTCTTATTACGTTTTGCAATATTTCAGCAATGATACAATAAACGTTTATCCCTTTTGCGACATCCTTTTCTATTTCTCTAGTATAATATCGCTTCAGGTATTCAAAACTTTTGTTGATGGTACAAAACAATAAAACTGCACGAAACAGCGAAATCATTTTAGTACTGAAAAGCTTTTTTGCAATATTAATCAATAAATTGATTTCCTCCCAATTCCAATTCTGACGTTTTTATGCTCTGAAGAGTGTCAGACAAAAAATGCTTTTGAGTACTGAAGTGTTTTCGCTATTTCAAGCTATTTTATTCACTAGTATCTATTTAAAATAAACATTTACTGTTACTAGCTTGTTGTCAACGGTATCACCAACCACTTGATGATCCACTATATCAGTGGAGACGTAAGCCATATTTTGCTAAGAAAATGAAAATGAAAAAATAAGGCACTATGACAGTACAAATACTCGAAAGAAGCTGCGTTCTGTTTGTTATTTGGAAAAGTCTCCATTGTTGTCTTCATTTTTATAAGATATATCATGTTGAATATGCAATTGCTAATTGACGGATCAGTTCATTCGGCAACATGTTCGCTTGTGCTGGAAAATAGTGCCTCCGTAAGAACGGGAGTCGGATCAGAGCAAGTATTCTCCTTTTTCTTAAGCACTTCTTACTGCCTTGACGATCTCACTGGAAGACAATGACCAGCCGTGCGTATTTATTTTTTCTACAGAATTCATTGTCTTGCAATAACAATTGCCTGTCTAACATGAACTGAACCCCAGTGATTAATGCACCTACTCTGTTTTCTTGACTCGAGTTCAGGACGCGCCATTTACAAGATTAGAAGACAGACGGGGTATTCTTAAGTTTAAGTTACTTTATTGTTTTGGCGATCGCTTTCCTTCTGGTCTGTGCTAGATAAGGCATGTACTCCGGATACCAGTTATTGATAAACATTTGTAAAATGTGTATACAAACTTAGGTATCCTAACATAATTATGTTCCCTCGATTATCTTGATCATCATTATAGTTACATCATCTAGTTATAATTTTTCTCACTTAGAATCTAACAGTACAATGGTGTGCAAAAAGAGCAGAATTGGTTTTAAAGTGTGTGAAAGGTAAGACTTTTATAATAGCCAAAAATGCAGCTTTCGATGCCTTTAGTGACACATAGTGGAACGAAAAATGGAAATCCTATTAACTTCTAATTCTGCTTGTATCAATGAGAGACACTTTTATTGTGGATGAAGGGCAATGCTTGTGCCCTCGTTTTGGCTTGTTTGATAGGAATCCTCTGGTTTTTTATGGTTACACATCTCATGTACTTCGCCTCATTATATTTGTCTGATAGATTCCTCATCTTCCTTTTTTGGCATGCCCGGTTAACACTAAATGTTGGATATTGAGAGCGTTTACCATGCAAGTAGTGAATCTTGAATCAGTTTAACTGACACACAACATCAAAGCGATTTAAATCCGCCTGATTATTATCCACAGTTTGTTTTGTTTGCCGAGTAAGTTTACGGAATTCATACATTTTAAAAATGTTATGTATTTTTATTTTTTCACATTTTCTAGGATTTATGATGGAGAGTATGTCATGGGATGGAGGCGAGTCTAGAACAATACAGTTCGTCGTTCCTGAGGTAATGAGAATGTTTGTATGATTTTTTCCTAGTTGTCCTCACTAGAGTTCATCTGTAGCCCACGGTTATTTCTACGTCTTGGGGCACGTCGTGGCGCAGTTTTTGTAGCATTTGTATTGTACCCTGCAGTGGCACTTCATGTTATCTCGCGGTATCATTACTTCACTCCTATTATATCGCCCATTGCTAGAGATCATGTCGAGCCTACTAAAGCATTTCCAATCTATTAGCTTAATTAAGTTAAGTAAGGAACGGCTGGTGCTTAACATATGTTTTTAAGATACCTTTTTGAACTGACGTATCTGGAAAAAGAGTATTTATTTTCTCTTGTTGATTATTTATGGATCGAATTTGACTCCTTAAGACGTAACTGCTCAGTTAGCAAGGAGATATGCTCATTGAGTAAAGTTGGCGAAAAAGACGTGGATCGTTTGTAGCCCTTACGTATTTGTCTAGCATACAGAGCGTGACACAAGGTGATACGGCTGTGTCATCCAAAGCGACGTACAACACATCCGACAGGTTTCTTAAGTTTTCATTTCCTCATATTTTCTCACTTTTAATGGTTAGAATATGTGACTGTGCTAGAAATTGGTCAGACCATCATGGTCGAATGTTTTCAATGTGAGCTGCTGGCCAACATGATCACACGCTCCACGTGTTTCTTAATGAAAGATTCCTTCCTCGTGGTTTGCAGTAATTTAATACAAGAATTACTCAGCACTGATAAGCAGTAACTCATACTGATACCAATTTTCATAGATAATGACTATTCTTATTAAAAATGTGTTTACCTTATTTTGGCCAATAAACGTCGGACCTTAAATGAATGCCATGTAAAGCTCCTAAGCTTGCAAATAGGCTTGGATGCACAAGATTTGACTTTAGTTGAATTGAAGATTTCATTTTAAGTCAGGAAATCAAACTTGTTCTTTATATATTTACAAACCATAACTGTTGCCTGAATATTGTTTTAAAATTAACAAAAAATTAATCAAAATTTTAATGGACTTTTTTTAAAGAATTGAACAAACCCGTTATAATCGTTTATTTCGATGATTTGTAACTTTAAGTTATTCAAGTCTTTTCAGTAGATGCTGCTGTTTTCATATGTAGAAGACGGTGAATTGTAGCCCAAGTCCTCGTTGCTCCAAGTGACTGGGGCCAAGAAGGGCCACGCCTCCCAAAGCGTCGTATAGTGGATGAACTTTATATTGTAAAAATTTGTGCGATTTCTTTTCTCACTTCATTTTATACCTGTTAATATCCTTGTGTAATAAGTGACTTTCATCGCCACTGGTCTATGCAAAACCTGGGTTACAAAAATTCCTTTGTCTCTTGTAACCCCCTTAAAAGATGACTTTTGTGTAAAAAAATAAGTTTATACACGCTGGGCCTCAAACGAACACTGTTCTAGAATAGAAATATAGATCTGAAACTTAACGCCTGGCGAGTTTATTATATATTATTTACGGCATTTATCATTTAAATGCTCATTCTTCATTTAAATGCTCGTTCTTTATTTAAATGCTCATTCTTCATTTAAATGCTCATTCTTTATTTAAATGCTTATTCTTTATTTAAATGCTCATTCTTCATCTAAATGCTCATTCTTCATTTAAATGCTCATTCTTCATTTAAATGCTCATACTTCATTTAAATGCTCATTCTTCGTTTAAATGCTCATTCTTCATTTAAATGCTCATTCTTCGTTTAAATGCTCATTCTTCGTTTAAATGCTCATACTTCATTTAAATGCTCATTCTTCGTTTAAATGCTCATTCTTCATTTAAATGCTCATTCTTCATTTAAATGCTCATTCTTCATTTAAATGCTCATTCGTCAGTTGCAGTTGCAGTTGAAATTGAGAGTCGTTCAGCGGCCAACATTTTATACATCTAAAAAAGCAATGTTTTAAATTACAAAATATAGTGTAATGTTTTCGATTTTCTTGTTTTCTTTCAGGGGATATCAGAAGATTTGTTTGCCACATTTAGCAGTATGCTTCCGAACGTGTTTCGGGTCTCAAACCCATTGGACTTATCAGCATTGTCTAAGAAGTAAAGCACGAAGTTCTGGGTGGTATCATTGAGTATGATAAAGAACAAAAGCAAAAATGATTGATCCTAGTCATGGGGCCACCTTGTGATAGTGTAAATGTGTAACAAAAATTGATAAGGGATGAAAGACGATAGTCTTTGGCTTGCGGAACGGGGGAATATCTTCGTTTTGGCACCACAGTGTCCGTTGCAGGATCATGGACCCTTGGGAAAAGAAGGGTGTAAACCTGATGCATGTATTGGCCCCAAGTTAGCGGTAGCTGAATAAGGTAAATTTCGTTATTCATGCCCCAAGATTATAACAGGTTATAACTAATAGGGTGGTTGGCTCCTTCACTGATTAAAACGTTGTCCATGTGCTGTCTCCAATCTGTGCTGTCTCCAATCCACTGGTTGGCATTCAAATTTTTTGGAGAGTATCGGTCTTCAGCTTTCCGTTTGAGCTCCCAAAAGCTACGAATTTCATCTAGCTTTTGTATCCTACTCTCCCTATCTCCGCTCTCTTTTGTACTCCCATGGTCTATGATACACTCCCAGGGCCAATTGACGTAGAGACCCATGAGTAACCTACAGAAGGATCTAACGTACAAAAGTGATATTTCAGCTAAGCGCCCACGTATTTGGCTGCTGCTGTTATTTGCAATTTGCGAAGATAACATGAAAGCTGTATATTGTTTACTTGATTTCTTAACGAAAGACTTTTTCGTTGTGGCACAAGAATAGCAGGAAATTTTAGACGATTGTTGTCGTGAAATTTATGGAGCATATCTTCTGCTCACTTGATGGTACCTGTAATCTATCCGCATACTGTCTACAAGCATATATGACTTCTTCTCGTAGGTACATACGTAATAATTGAAAGGTTTTTCCATCACAACATGCAGGACTGTAGCATGTAAGTAAAAAATTTCAAGGGAGGGGTGGGAGCACAACATGCCAGAGAGACAAATTTCAACATACACCACAAACTGCTTCACCGATGCTGATGAATCATCGGAAGAGGATTAAATCACACAGCCATATAGTCATTTTTTTACTTTATTGCTATCGTTTCCGTCCAAGTTTACAGAAAAAATGTGTATTCTGAAGACTATTGTTTAAAATGGTCGGGTCATCACGGGCTCCGATGTCTCATGTGTTGGATAGCTCTTGCGTTGCGAGATGATCTAGTCTCTTTGTTTTATACTGTCATGTATTAAACTCTGGTGGTGATTGTAGAGAGATTTAACCCTTTTCCGATCATTTGGTGACTGTTTTCATCCAGTTGTGCACCCGAAATATCTCAAAACGCTTAGACCTGTTTCGAGGGGAGGGGACAGGTTGCAAGAATTCCCGCAGCCATGTATTTTCACTGGTATCTCAAGTCCACGTAGCTACTGTGTTTGCAGTTTCTGCAATATGCTCAAACCCCTCCAAGATGATTTCAAATTTGTTAATAATTGATTACGTTGATCTTTATGCTAGGGTGCAACATCGTTTCTGAACGGGTTGCGAAGGTGCTATGAACACCGTTGGATTCATTATAACGGAGGGATATCTTATTATATGGCTGATGTTAAAATTTTTTGGTAATTTTATAATGCAACATTTTTGTCACTTACTTTATATGTATAACACGATAGTTGTCAATTCTGGAAAGGGGGAAGAGAAATATGGTCGGTAATTTGGAAGGAACGCAACAAGGAAAAGGGATGAACAGTCACTTTTTGATGGCTAAAAGTAATGTCAACAATTCTGCTAGGTAACTCTACCCTCTAAAAGTACGTAACGTATTGGTAATTAAAATGAACTTATATCAGCATTATGATTTAAACAGACTGTCACCCCAGTTGGAGAAATCCTAATCTAATAGCATTGGTAAACATGTGTCGCTAGAATTTGATTGATCAAATAACAATCTTGCTAATTTCTTATCCAAAGGAAAACTATTCACAGAAGTACCAGTTAGACCCCGCTAACGTGAGATTGAAAGGGACCTGTAAAATGTGATGGGTCACGCTTTTTATGAATAAAATATCTCCATTTGAGATGTCATTGGGCATATGATAAATATGCCAGTAAGTACTGAAAATGTCTACTCATAAAATCAGTAGTTTTGTTTTATACTGTCTTCTGTTTGGAAGATATTATAAATTTGTTTTTCTTACTTTCATGCATGCTTTGAATGCTCCATTATGAGGTCAATGCAGAAACTAATTTCTGTTTTGAGACGTCGAGATTTTCACCCAGTGACCTACCTTTAACGACGAATCAGCGAAGGTAGAGTAAAAAATGTGACCTTAATGGGGAGAAGTTTGATAGCATGTGTCTAGTATTTCACCTGGCTTCTAAAATGCTATGGAGTGGGTGGCGTTTGTAATTAACCATTTGTCAAATTCACGTTGCTCAACTGTAAATCGTTGCGGGCCTTCAAGCATCCCTTGTCCCATTCGGAACTCGGAAGGTTAGGTATCTTAATCTAGGTATAGATATGTAAATGTCTATGCTTAGGGATAATGTTAGTATTGTATTACACAGATCTAGAATGTAAATACACCTGATTGCAGAATAGATTACTGAAATTTATTGCTTTTTGCAGTCTGTCTGTGTCACGTACTCAGTAAGGTGTCCTGTTACAGATAATGTAAATAGTCGTCACCAACTTTGTTTTCTTGGATCCCGTTTGCCCTCCACTGGTATTTTTGTTTAAATTTGGTTAGTTACAATTAGTTACATTTTATGCGAATAAAATGTCATAGGTTACAATGGACAGTGCTATAATTGGCAACTTTTGATATTCGCAGATAGAAATACATACACCAAATAATGTTGCCTGGATTTAATCCCTACTGATAGTATACTGGTATGAGATTCCTGTTGAACCAATACCATGTTGACCAAACGCATGTTACATGTAGACAGCTACGTCAGTGGCTTGCATCACGAAAGACAACTACAGTGCGATCCTTGAAAACGCTGCCAACTTGCCTCAAAGGACTTTACGTAAAAGTGCCGTTGTGTCAGGACTTGGTGTTATGAATTCGATAATATGCAATCTAAGATAGGATAAATAAAAATGCACGAGACATCTGGACTGCATTTATACACACTCAAGCGCTTGTTTTTACTTTGCTGTTGCCAAGTGTTACTTTCAGATCATTTTCGAATGCGGATTCGGTTCGATTGTATATTCGAAATTCTGTATTCAAAAAGCAAACAGATATTCGAATATGCTCTTGAAAGGTTTGCAAATGGCCTTCGGACGAAGGAGTGGCAGCGACCAACTTAATTGTGACTTGACATTGGGTTTGGAATTTAGGGAGGTACGACTTCGGAACGACGAGCACGGGCATGAAACATTTATAGAAGGTTGTGATTTTTCGATAGATTCTCGGAAACTTTTAATGTGCACAGGCAATGGTTATTTGTTAGAATATAGTCTTGAAAGTCAGGAATTGTACAGTTGGAAAGCTCATGAAGAGGAAATCTGGAATGTCAAGTACAGCCCGGATGGTTCTATGATAGCGTCGTGCTCCTCAGACCGGCTTGTTAAGTTATGGAGCAGTTACCAGAAGAACTTGTTATGTGTGTTATCTGGTCATGCTGACACTGTATGGACTAGTATATTCCTCCACAAAAGAGGGAAAATAGCATCCTGTTCTTCTGACCATCGAATAGTTATTTGGGACTTTATGCATCCCAAAGTAGTTGCTGATGGTGCCGATGAGTTAGACGGTAAACAGAATGATGGCAGCGACGCCGGTATTTCAAAGTCTCAGCTAGAGAATCAGGAACTTTTCTTTAAAGGGCACAAGGCCATTCCTTTTAGTCATCTTATTGTTAATATTTTAACTGGGCATAAGGATGTTATCGAGGACGTAGCTGTGTCAAATGGAGGTAGATATCTTGTGAGTTGTTCGAGAGATAGGACTATTCGATTATGGAAGCATTATTTAAGCGACAGCCAAACCAGCTACAAAACGTTAAGAGGGCACAGAGAGAGAGTGCTCTCTTGCAACTTTCCTTCTCACCGCGAGGATATGCTTGCCTCGACATCGGCAGACAAAACAGTTATTGTATGGAACTTAAAAACAAGGAACGTCATATGGCAATTAAAAGGACATTTCAGTATGGTATGGGCCACCTGCTTTATTCGACAAAAATCAACACTTTTGCTGGTCTCGTGTTCGAGTGATCATAGTATCAGGTAAGTTTACGTAATCTTGCAAGAGTTAAATTGAAGACAAGGGTAGCAGACCTTTAATTTTATCGATTAACCATCTTAAAGTTGACGAGTGTACGCAGTGCAAATGGTTTAGCAAGTAGGAGAAGATTCTATGTATGTGGAAAATCCCAAACTTTAATGGAAGTGCAGTAGGCCTACCTGATAAGGATGTTGCACTAGAGACCTGAGAAGTTTTCGCGCCAAATTTTGCATTTTGTCGAATGTGACCGTGATAATTTCCGAAAGACATTTGAAGGCAAAACCACCTATTTCAAGGTAAATTCTATGCATAATAGCCGAATAGCTTGTTCGTGTGCAAAGAAAGAATTTTTTGAAGTTAAGGGCTTTTCAAGCAGGCCAAGACGATTCACATTGCAAAAGCAGATTGACCGTGATTATAGATCTCGCTGTGTGTCTGAACAGAATTATCATACACACATTATCATAGAATTCGCTTATCAGGATATTTTTGCTTAATTGTAGTGTTTATGGCTTTCTCAGTATTTAAAATCTTCGATTTTAGTGACTACCGCAGATTAGGAATCAAGGGGTAAATGAGTATACATAAATATAGTTTCTGATGATATATGAAGGAAAAAGCATCAATGATTAAGCGATGTTTTAGGGTAGATGTTTATCCAGGAAGAGCATTTATTTCCCCCCTCCCTCCTCTTCTTCCTCTTCTTCATCCTCTAACAGCTTCTCCCTTTTAACTGTGGTTGCTGTCATGTCTTCTCACAAGTTTTTTCTACAAGCTTTTGTCTTGAGCTAATATAGATGTTGTAACAGTGTACTTCATGCTTGGATTGATACCTACAGCCCCTCTGATCCACTGAACCTTCGCCTAACCTCTATAATTGCCACTCTCTCGGGTAGCGTTCCTGGAGTACCTATCTTGTAATTTATCTGGTTACATCAAAAGATCATCGTTACACTCACTCCTCTTGTTATCGGGGCTGCGGATTATCGAAAGACGCACTACTGAGGTGTAGAAAATAACACATCTAGAAAATAAAGTCCATAATAACTACAATATGCCTGTGATGGAGCAGTAGCACATTTAGTTCTTTATGTAGTATCTCAGTGATTGCAAGAGTTTCCACTTCCAAATTAAGGGTTACAAGAGCGTTAGGACCGGAGTGTGGGCCCGTAACCGGCGCACTTTTACTCTTGAGATTTCCTACTAAAAGCAAAGGCATTGATATGAAGATTTCACTGCAAGAAAACATGTTTTTAACCTAATTCTTTGTAAGAGTTCTAGCAACAAAGTGCTACCTTATTTTATTTACATTTTAAGTACTATTTCCTTTTAGAGTATGGGACATCACAACTGGAATAGAATTATGGGTGACAAAGGAGCTTGAAAGTGATATCGATATTCCTCCGCAGTTGCTTTACTGCGCCTCGTCTCCAGATTGTAGAACGATTGCAGTGACATCTTCGATCGGGAAAATTTACCTTGCCAATCTAAACTGAAATCAACGAGTATCAATGAGACAGTGAAAATCGATTTCTTTAACTGAAGGACGGGAATGGAATGATACCAGCAGCGTGTGAGACGCAATGTTACCACAGTAAATGCGGAGCAGCTCTGATGCACCGCAGTATTAGTAATAAGGCAAGGAATGTAGAGGAGATGCTGATCTGATTTTAGTTTCGGTTTAAGGTTTATAATGACTGGAGGGTCTTACCGAAATGAGGGCCGAGGTTCATTTCCTGCAGTAGATCCTTTTAAACACTTCTACAGTGCCTAAGCACTATTTTACAAAATGCCTCTCTTATCGCTGTTAACTTGGTAAAAGAAGGTACGCAAAAATAGAAATGTAAGGTAATTCATGAATTGTTTTTGAGAGATGTACCAGGATTGAAATCATTGTTTGTCTTTGAATATTTTTGTCTCTGAGTGTTATTTGTTTTGAGCCGTTCTTCTTCTAATCTAAGTAAAGGTCTTTTATCTCAAAGTCAAATCTCAAATTATTTGTGTATAGTTTATCAAATTGTGTGAAGTTGCAGATCAAATATCTGTATCCCTCTTAATTTGATTGTGGTCTCTCGATAGGTATGTGAACAATATAATTTCTCTCCTAACATGTTACCAACTATGCCATAAGATCCGGTTGAGGTGCTTACACCTAGTTTCAATGGGTTATTTACGAAATTTGATCATAAGAAAAATCTGTGTAGGCCGCCAATATAACCTAACCAATTATCAATAACAAACTTCCTATTACTCTATTAAGTGGACTTTTTAGTCAACTAGAATTATTGCGGGGCTTGCGTCCTCTTTTAATATCAAGATTGACACCAGAATTCTTCGGCTTGAATATCAGAATAAAGTCAGTAGCAGCGTCAACGCTAATGAAGTTTACTGTCCTCTCTGAACACGGCAGCACGAATTAACCCCCCCCCCTCAGGTTGTCTCGATCTTCTCAGGGGCGGGTCAAGAGGGTAGTGAAGGGTGCTAAGGCCGCTGTCAGATTTTTAGGGCAACACCGTTGACTTAAGAGACCCCTGTTTTCTCCAAGCAACACTCAACATTATTCGTGTATTTTACAACCTGTTGTTGTTTCTGCAACATGCCACTTACACAAGCGCTATTATTCATGTTCAGTCAGAATGTCTTATATCGTACTGTGCGGCCAATAACGTGAAGATACTTAAGAAATTCAAAAAAGAGCGGGAGCCACCCATATCCAGCTTTTATGCATGGAAATCAACTCTTTGACCAATAAGTGTGCTTCCTTTTTCCCCGGGAGACACTATCAGGAACCAAAGAAATTCAAAATGTGTCTCTGAACCAATCATAATAGCTAACTAAGCTAATAAGCTTTAGCGCGAGCCACTTTTATATCTGAATGAAAGATTTGAGCCAATTGCAGACTCTTCAATCTGTAGCAGCTGACTCAAGAGAGCTCGTGCAGTCAACATAGACATTCTCAAAGCGATTGAAGAAGCGGTAATGTAAGGTCATCTCTTAGAATTTTCTCAAACATAAGAAATGGATACATCGAGCTAATCAATTGCAAACTAAGGAAAATAAAAAGTGTTGCCTCTAATACTCTCTTCATTTGCCAATCTTCTGTGTTGCAGATGTCAGACGCAAAGAAAACAAGAGCAGTGAATCGTAGACCTGTCAGGTACTGTCAGCAAGTACATCGCTGTTTCATTATGAAGCTGGTGCATTTTTCTCAATTATAGTGTTCCGTCATGTATTACTTTAAATTGAAGGATTGCCTCACAGTTATTAACTGGAGTGCTAATTTTCCTTATAGCGGATGACTCGTAGGACTACTTTGTGCGTGATCATTTGTAAGGTGCATGAAGGAGGATGAGGGAGGTAAGGAAGATGCAGATCTCTCTCAGTATCTGTTAGTTTTCCCTTCAATCGTAAACAGTGGAGTCGGACAATTCGTGCATATAATGCTACTGTATGCAATTGCAATGCAGTGCGCTAGAAGGATGAGAAGTCAGGGGGGGGAGGGTTGGGTAACGACTAAACAATAACAAAGAGACAAGAAATCCAACAAATTGATGTTTTTTTAAGATTTGGTGGCTATCATCTCTTTCATGCGTGTAAAGGGGACTTCTCATTTTATTGTTTTGTTCGCTCCTTTGAAATCTTGGTTCTGAAAATTTCAGCTGGGGCACTGACCCAGTGTTCTATTTCTTGCAGCCCTGCAATATGAGGTTGAACAATCCGGTCGGTGGGGGGACGAATTCGTCCGCCCAAATACTGTTGGAAATAAGAAAATTGGCATAGCATAGGTTCCTTTAGTAAATAGTAATGTTTAAAAGGCACTTGAGAATTTATAGAATTTGTAACAACTTGAATCGCGTGCGTTACAGTTAAAAGTTGACCGGACTCTTCTGCAGTTTAGTTTCCCAAGTAGGATTCGGTAGTTGAAGAAAAGGACCACTATAGCACTCTTTTCGGGTCATTATACATGGCAAACTTGAACAGATTAAGTGGCTTCTTACAACGTGGCCACAATTTGAGCGAACGTCATCAACAATAGAGGCGATGACGACATTTCGAATTCTATCCATGGATTGGGATTTCAAAACCGAAGAAAAAATCTTTGCAGATTAATCCCTAGATCGTAATTGCTCTTTAAATGGTAAAAACAAATGTGCTTTGTTACAGCGATTGGGAATGGTAGATATGGACAACGCTGAGTACCTAATGTTTGGAATTGGGGAATTATGTCCCCCTTGAATGTTGGACCAAGCCGACATATTGTTTGGACAAAATTCAGCATGACACTAGGTATTTGATAGGAGTGTTCCATACTCCTGAGTCAGGGAAGGCAAATTCATACTATTTTATTTGCTTTGTTTTAAATCAAAGCATTTCATCAATCACTTTCAATAATGACAACGCTGTAGGCACGTGGGCATTTTTTTGGAGGGGGTGCCAAACTTCCTCATTGGGGGATCAAAATCTGCTTTTACGGCACATGTTCACAGGAATATGCTTTTTCGCTCGGCATTTTTTGGGGGAGAGCAAGCTTCGCTATTCGATATTTGTCTTTTTGTGCTCTGAAATTTTTTCGTAACTATCTGCTTGTCCAAAAGTGAGGGCCTTGGTGCCAGTGCAGTTTGGGTTTTCTCATACACTGTCCCGGCTGGTAAACAACGAAAGGCCTTTGTCATGAGAAGCGCAATGTCCCTGACAAGACGAAATCTAAATGTCAATTCACACTGGACACAGCATCAGTGACGCTGTCCTTAAATGGGTAGCGGCATTTGACGCATAGCGGTTTTTCAGACATAGGGTCACGGCAGATCAAAGATGGATAATGATGCAGCTCACCGCGCCGCCAAGTGGCGCGCCTCATCAAGCCGCTTCCAGTGTCAATTGAGACTAAGTTTTCTTGACTTTACAATCTGGACTGGAGAGCTTGGCACCCATTTTAGGGTCTACACCTCTACACAAGTCAAAGGTCAGGACAGACATATTAGGTAGTATCCTCGCAGTACCCTCAGTTTCACAACTTTACGAATTCCCCTATACTTCCAAATGTTGACTAGTTCAATTGTATTAATCTTTGCTAGTGCAGTTCTTACTCGTCTCACTTCCCAATCTTTACCAAGCCTGCATACTTGAAATTCTAAACCCTGTTGACATGTTGACCTTCCACAAAGATACTAGCACCCATTTCAGCTACAGACATTCATTTGATTTTAGAGCCACTCAATTTCAACACTGGGCGAGTTTCATTGTTGCTTAGTCTCTTCAATGCCTCAGAAGCGTCCTTTGTTCTATTTATTAGAATGGTAGTACCATCCGCATATCTGAGTTTGCTGATGATCTAATCCCCTGTTGATACGCCATAATCTTCCAGATCTGCTTCTTATTACCTGCTGCTTATGAGGGGTAAAGAGTCGGTGAAATATTATGCATCCTTGACGCATGCCATAGCCAACGGTTAAAGGGTTTGTGTGGTCAGCATTCCAACCAATCATAGCTACATGGTCCAAGTACAATCCCTTGAGAAGGGCAAAAAGGTGTTGTAGAAATCCCCTATTGATCATATAACATAACTGAGTACATCTTGGAGTGTCAAAGGCTTTGTTATAATCAAAGAAAAGGATGCATGTTCCCGATTGACTGCTGTGAGTTTCTCAATCCGTACTTGAATAGCCACTAGAATATCTATGCATACTTTTCCCTTCGTACATGCTGTTTGCGTCTCACACTGTGGTACTATGCAGGCGTAACTTGTCAATGTAATCATGAAGTAGTTTCCAGATTGAAGGCTGGTGCCGCATTTTAATGTCGGAATGAATAGCTTAGTCCGCCAGTCTCGGGGCCACTCACAAGTTTCCCATATTTAGCAGATAAAGAAATGCAGATGATGCTTCACTTGTCTCAATTGGCTTACTACTATTGTGACTTCATGCAACAAAGGCACTGTTCTGTACAACGGGTTCTAGAGAGTGGTTCTTCTTGAGGGTGTTTCTCATATAGCACTTCACTAGAATCTGCAACTTCCATCTTTTTAGAGCTTTAGAGCCTAATGAGGTCATCCCCTCTGTATTATGTAAGTTTGCGTGTTGTGGTTCAAATTTGTGGGGTCGTACAACTTTTACTTTCTATAAAAAATGTTTGGCATCCACTCATTTTTGTCGTGGCGGCATGCTCGTTGTACCTTACGTTTCAGTTGGGAATAAGAAGTACAAGCATTGCACTTCCGTGACTCTCTCTTCTGATTACCTGGATTTAGAGATTCACCTTTAGTCCACTCATTTTGAGCTTGAGGGCGCTGGCAACAGATGATATTTTTCTGTTCTCGCATGGCAAATGACTTAAGTTTCCTCCCAGGTTTAGTCAAGTGGGGTTTTGTTATTGACTGTATTAAGGAGTGCCTCAAACTTGTTGCCAGTTTCGACTACGGAAATGGGTAACTGCAGTGGCGGATTTAGGGGGAGACCGACAGGGCCATGGCCCGAGGCCCCGCACCTCCAAGGGCCCCGGTTTTAAATGCTAAGAAGATAGTATGTGTTTAACTGCCCATGTTACTCTGGAGGGAGTAAGTGATAACTTGAAACTTTACCCATTGGGGGCAATACTGCATCTCCGGAACTTCTGCAGGACGATAATGCCTCAACTTCTTTGCAATACATGACGTCATAGGGCCCCGCGCCCTCCAAAACTGCCACAGGATAACTGTATCTCCCTTTTCCAGAGCGTCGATACTATATCTGTTTATATGTGCTGGTCTGGTGTTAGTCAATCACATTCCGAGTTTTGAAGGAAGTAACATATGGTGAAAATCACAGGCTTCTGTTGGTTTGAATCAAGAACAAAACGGCTGAAGAGCTTCTCGGTGATAATATCATCAATTTAGTTCTTCTTTAAACATCCTGGCGATGTATGGTGTTTGTTGGTATTAACGCATTCAATCTTTAGAACTAAGTCAATTTGTTACCAAAATATCCAAATCAAAATAAGGGTCAGTTTGTTCACAGGTTTTCGTGTTAAAATCACCTGGCAGCATATCAATCTCTGTTCTTGGCACAGTGTAGCACTGCTTGTAATTCATTGTAGATATAGAAATAATTAGTATCTCTTTCTGAGTGTGACCCAGTGGGGCCATAAAACTTGGATGACCATTGTCGGGATTTGTTTGTTGTTCAGGTTGAAACCGC
Source organism: Carybdea cf. marsupialis auct. non (Linnaeus, 1758) (assembly GCA_010016065.2). Taxonomy (NCBI): domain Eukaryota; kingdom Metazoa; phylum Cnidaria; class Cubozoa; order Carybdeida; family Carybdeidae; genus Carybdea; species Carybdea cf. marsupialis auct. non (Linnaeus, 1758). Next base: position 21,698 of record JAAAKL020000559.1, read on the forward strand.
AATGCCATTGGAAATTGTGGAATAGTTTTGTAGGCTTCGTCTTTGCTCTACCCCGCAGAACAATAGCAGCACCAGCTGGACCTTTATCGTTTTCACTATACACTATCAGGCTGTTACCAGAATTGAAGTGACTAGCATCTATTCATCCGACCTCACTCAGATCACAGATGCCAATGTCCAGATGTTTCAGGTTTGTCACTAGTAGATGAACCTTTCTGGCTTTAAGCATGGTCTTTACATTCCATGTACCGATTCGAATTGTTTTCTTCCATGGATGAAACTGACGAATTTCTCTTTCCACTCCCAGCATCAGCTACCACATTCCTGGAGAGGTTTGGTGTGACGACGTCATCATACGGAAGGGCATTTTATCTGGTAGTAGTCTCATGTCATAGACGTATCATAGATACTGTCTGGCCCTGATTGAGGGGAGAGAGGTTCTTGCCATCCAATATCTTACAAAATTCCTTATTTGTGCCATCATGTTGGAGAAACGTAGGCATATACAGATGAGGTGGATTCCCATTTCTTTTGTCTACTGCATTGAGTCACTGCTGAACCCAGAGATCAATATCATTTTTGGTAGTCTATAAATGCCAAGGAACTATTCTAAATATAGCGTCTTTATTGAGGCCTTTCATATTAGCGTCATTTTGGTCCTACAATCTTGTAAATTGAGCCCGCACCTAATAATCTACGGACACAAGAGAGGATTGTCATTTCAGTACTTTACGCGAATTCCTTATTTGCGACTGGGGCTTTTAATAAAGTTATGAGGTTAATCAAGCAAAATTTTGGGTGGTTTTTTATCATCGTATTATTGCAAGGGTTATTTACTTTGAAGTTAAGCGATCACACAAAATAACTTTTTGATTCAAAAAGAGTTTGTGTTGTAAACAATACATATTATTTTGTCTGCGTTCAAAGTGACAAACTTTTAAGTTTGAAATTCCTTGCGTAATTTAATCAAAATATTAAAGAAAATGTTTAATGATCAAGAAAATGAATTGCTGAATTCGGGTGTTTTACATAACTTGTTTCAAATATTAGCTTTACTAGCCATGTTAGTTATAATATAGATGATGTCATGAGCTGCATAAAACTCATTCAAATATCTTGATGACTTCAACAGCGTTTTAATGTTTTATAGATAAAATTTCACCTCAGATTGCTAATCCTATATGCAAAAAGTGTTTTGAGTGAGATTTGCATATCCATAATAATTATTAGTTGCATAGACGTTTTTATTATCTAAATTTTTGGGCACTAGAGAGACAATGATAATGAGGAAGCTGCAACACTACGTAATTTCATTATAAAGGAAGGTGGATTTGTGATCAATCACATTTGGTAAACTTGTGTTTGCATGATAAATGAGCAACATCGAAGATGTAACTAACAGTTGATGCACTTCAGAATGTTCTAACTTAACTAAGCAGTTTCGCAAGCAGTGCATTGAAAGGACTGACATGAATCTTACACAATTGAAGTGCGTATTTTGCACACCCTTCGAGTCTCAAAGGGACAATGTGGCCTCATGGGAAGCACAAGCACTGATCTCTAAAAAGGATTGGATCGAGCTTCCCATCGTTTCCAACGGCGAAGTACAAGTCCCCAAAAGTTAAAATGGCACAGGAATGTCTGCAGTGTTACGTGGTATTGTTTATAAGCTTGTTTGATGGCGACTATAATGAAGTTTAACGACATCTCGTTTTGAGATGGTAGATACACAAGAGTCATATATTCCCACATGAACTTAGAGATGCTTTACCGAGAACAGAAAATGACAGATCCATGAGCTTTAGTCTTTCTTTGAGGACTAAACTAAAACCTCGTAGAAATCAAAGTATCACATCACTTATCTTGAAGATCTATAGTCTGTGTAAGAAGGCAACGAGGACAAGAAAAGTCAAGCAAAAGTATTATATTTTGGCATTAATCACTTTGACCAATTATCTAATTTTTCTGAACCATTATTCATAAGGGTATTTTCCATTTCCATTTGAGAAATGAAGTGTAGTATAAGAAATAATGCGCAATAGGGTAACAAATCACGTTGAATCATGAAATCGTAACACTTTGTAGTCGGTGCTGGTGTATTTTGTAATAAAAGAACAGGCTTTATTCAGATTAAATCTGCAATTTGCAAAAGACATTGCAACAAAACAACTAAGAAATAACTACTTTCATCTCGTGCTACCTTTTCAAGACATAAAATTTCTGGACAAATCAGGAAGACGACACAACTGAGGACGCTTTTTGTTCCTCTCCCGAAAAATATTAAAATGAAGCCACATGGCTGAAATTTGGTCGACAAGCATGTCTCACTTCTGCACCCTTCCTATTTACTGTCAAATTTCAAACAGAGTTGAAGAAACAAATAGCAGCTGCGAGAATTGTCCAACCAAAATGTCAACGTCATAACAATAAATTGTGGGGGTTTTTGTTGGTCTTTTTATATAAAAAAAATTTCTAAACTATAAATTGAGAAGAGACAAAAAAGGAGACAAAAAATTATATTACCACTTTCTTTGGGCCTACCATTGACAAGCCTCTCATAGAAAAATATTCCAGATACTGTGTAGTTTATTTTTGTAAAAATGAAGAAAACTGAACTTTAGCTACATAGACGTAGGTGTACAGTCAGTTAAGATGGAGTTTCAAATAATAGTGAGAAGTTGTTGATTGGAATGTACTTATATTAATCAAATGGCGTGTGCATGGGCCTCTGAGTTGACAACAACCTGGTAAATATCAGAAAGAGACCACTAAAAATGCAAGTAGACGATTTAAAAGGAGTATAGATAGATATACTACACTTAACTTGAAGAGAGCACAAAACAAACGAATACAAGACATCAAAAGTAGGGGCGAGGACAAAGAAGATGAATTATTAGAGGAGATAATGAAGGACGATAACGAAAATAATAGGCACTGGAAGTGACGCTGGGATGGGTACATACCTTTGCAGGCTATTGGATTAAAAGTACCAATAAAGCAAAGCAAAGAAGAGGGGAAAATAGATTCATGTACAATACTTGCAAATGTTTAGCTCAGGAACTAGAAGAAGCAAGTTTACACTATTAACTTTTAGAGACATTTTCATTCCTTTAAGAATTTTTAAGGAAATGATTTTTCAAATTTGGCATAAGCTACTAAAATCAAGTCTTTCCTTCTTTGCATAAACAAAATCTTGATGGAAATAAATATTGAGTTTTATTTAACTGAGATTGCTTTCTTAACATATCTAACAATAGGAAAAGAGACAACAAACATCGTATTGCATTCTATGTAACTGTAACAGTCGTAAAACGTTGAATAATGCTCTATAAATAACCGGCTGCTTCCCATATTGCAAGTTATTGTTGAGATTAATCTGCTCAGGAAGATTTGATCACTAAGTCATGCTTATTTGTTTTCTTATCCCCATTCATACATTCTTTACAAGTTTTTAAGCCCGAAATGGTCCCATGGTTGTGAGGATAACAGTTTTGTTTATAGCTCTGTATGATACTAGACAGATGGTTTTGAGAATCCGCTGCAAATAAGGGAAATTGGGATTCATCAATGACCGTAAAGTATTTTATTCAAAACTTTTTGAATGAGGACGATGTGCATATCTTACAATTTATGCTTTATAAATCGAGCTATTTTACCCATCAATCACTGTAAAGAACCACATCCATATCCCTGCTATTACTTGCTATCAGGTCTTCATGGGTTTGCATTGACCATACATACCCATAAAATTGCCAAACGACTTAGTGACCTCGTTGAATTGAGGTACACTTTATGCTAAGGTATCCTTATTTCCGAGCACTATAAAAATAGGTTCTTCGCAGTGGTAGGTGTAGTTTATAACAAGACGTTCAGGTTGTTTGGTTGGAGTTGCTGGAATAAAAATTTCTTTAGTGTATTCTGGAGAGAAACCATTTAAAAAGTTAAAAACTTGTACAGTCAGAATCTGATTAACTCTGTGTTTTATTTGCACCTAGTTTATGGATTTGAACTCATTGGTTCCAATATGTGCTGTGTTTCTTACGTTTAAGCAATAACGAATACATCTATTTTGGATTGTTCGAATTTTATTCGACAGACTTTCATTTAGCATGGGATATCATGCAGTGCATCCATAGTCAAAACGAGGTTGAACGAGGGAATTTAATAGTAATCTACGCAAATTGTAGTTCAAATATGTTTGTTTTCTATAGAGAAATGTTATTTTTCCTTTGATTTTAGTAGTACTTTAGTAGCTATTGCCTCACCAGAGAGGGACGAATTCAAACTGCATCCAAGATAAGTAACCGTCGAATGTTGTTTAATCTTAATATCATCCCTTATTATGTCAAGAACTTCTTGGACTCTACAACCTTTTCTCTTCAAGAGAATACATTTTGTTTTGTCATTCTCGAGGTGAATGCCTAATTTGTTTTCTAGAAACCAATCACAAAGGGAGTTCAGGTTCCTTTTTAAATTTTTTTCTATTTTGTTGATGTTTTTATCGCTAAATAATAAACATGAGTCATCCGTATATAGAAGCAGATTACAATCAACTGCCCGGGCCATATCATTTACATACAAATGAAAAATGAGAGGTCCGAGATTTGAATCGTGGTCTGAGAGTTGAATATATTTTTTACGTTACAAAGAACTTGGTAATTCATGTATTTCTAAGGAAAACTATCTATTATTCATGTTATTATTTATGTTATCATTTCTGTTATTATTTATGCTATTATTTATGTTATTATTTAAGTTATTATAATGAAATTCTTGGGAAAATTTATATCAAGTGTGTAACACATGTACATATCAAAATTTTTTAACTGGATTTGATTGTAATGTAGGGCACGACTTTACCAAGAGATGTAGATGCTGTATTGAATAAGTAAACAACTGATTAAATGTACTTCATAACAGTATAGGGGTATAGTATATAGAGTATAGCTATATTTTCTAGAAAGACAAGAAACCATATACATGCAGAATTCAAGAAAGGAGTCACACAATGTCATTATAGTGTCATTGTTTTCTTAATCATCCTTCAATATGTACATATACACACATAGCTGTTATGCAATTCTCCTCCTAGCGACTTAACCATATTAGACGTACGTCTTTGTAAAATTTCTCGTATCACTCCGAAGTAAACTCTACTGAAAGTGACCTGAACGTGACTGTACTAAAGATAAAGAAATAGGGACTCTGCTACTTTTTAACTTTGCAGTTTCCTTTATCAAAGAATGTCAGTCATGACTAGAATTAAAATGATATAAAACAGTGAATTAGACATATGAGGGGAAGATGGGCCATGTTTGGCAATGTATTTTGGGTGCTTACAGATACACCTACAGGCTTTGGAGTTTGGCGTGATAGGTGTTGACAAATACAAAGCTCGTAAAGGCCGCCATTGCACCAACTCATTAAGTCTCCTGAGGTTCGACCTCAAAGACACAGGGTGGGAATACTTAGATCAGGGAAAAACCTGAGGCTAAGGACAAGAAGCAGTGAATCAAGTTGAAGAAGGACTGATTGTAGCACTCACGTTCTTAGCGCTTCAACAGAGGGTAGGCGATCGGACCTTCAAAAATATCAGGGTAGGCAGAACAAATATTTAATGTTTCCAAGGTATGGGAAAGGGATACGACGAAAGGCGTTTTAACAGTTTCCAGAAATTACGCCTTAATGAAACAATATACATATAACAGTACTCACTGACTAAAAGACAAGATCGCACACAATACATGGCAGAGAAGGTGAAATGCGTATAAGTATTTTCTATGACTTATGTTCGCCAGGGTAGATGGAATACTAAAACAAGTGCTCACAGGGCAGGCGGCGCCCTACCTCGCTTAAACTCAGTGACGTGCTTGGGTTGCAACTGAAAGATGTTTATTCTTAAACCACTTCAGCAGTAGAAACAGTACACAGATACACAAATGTGTGAGGGGGACGTTGAGAAACTGTCCTGCATATTGAGTTAACAGTTAAGTTTCTATAGAAGATTATACTCTCTTCCAAAAAAGTTTCCGCAGTTTTCTCTTCTTGGCCATGATAGGAATGGTTATTGCTTGTTACAAATTTCAAATTGTTTGTTTATAACTACTTCTCTGCTCTGTTGTTTTGTGCACTTTTTATACATGGAAGTACAAAGGTGGTTTGGTTGTAGTTACTATCATAGGCATATATGGTATAGAAGGCTCTTTTCTCTCACATTAACCCAATCAAATGCCATAGAACTGCACCAAAATCATCAAAAAGGTCTCCCTCATGTTACTTTGGTTCAATTTGTTATCTAGGTGACTGACTTGTACGTTGATAAAGGAAACAAGAAAAAGCAAATAATAATATTGAGTATTTGGACAGTAATCTATACTCTACAGTATCTCATTTAGTAAACAGCACTTTTTCAAGAATTTCTGTGCAGCTTACGTAAAATCCCGGAATGAAACAGCACCCTTAAGTTATAAACATTTTATCACAATAACAACGTTCTTAGTTAGGGGTGTAGAATGAAATAACTGAACAACTCACTAATTGTTTCGATTCTGCTGCATACTATACATAGAATGAATATAGCATACAAGGTAAAAGGTCTATTTGACCTCGGAGAAGAACTGGATCGAGCAACTTTTAGTACATACAAAATGAAGGAAGACATTTTGCGAGCGCCTGGTTCGAATAAAGAAGATCATGGCTGTGATTCAGCATTGAATCTTTACAATTTCGCAAAATATATACCTATTGTGTTATTTCCATTTGTAACAAGTTTTATGTAGGGTAATAAGTCCTTTCTTGACTTTCTTGACTTTCTTGACTTTCTAGACTTTAACTTAAGGTAGGCACAAGCAATGTTGATCAATAAGTTATCATCGGTCATAAAGGAAGTAGTATCGTATTAACTCAAATTATCATATCACTCCCTACACAAACAACTTATAACATCCTCCATCCGCAACGGGAACAAGAACTAGTTTCCTAAAGAAGAGCTACCTTGGAGTTTCTCTTTATCTTAGGGATAATCGAGATGTATCCAAAGCTAAGGAACGCTAGCACAGCATCTGCATGATAGCAGGTTCTTGTAACTGCCTCTTTGAACTTGTGTATTCACGATTAAGTCAGAATATCTTGTTTATTTCATAACTCAGTGTACCTCTACTCAGCTCTTGTCGCTTGATTAACAATTTATACTAAATGGCATTTTAAAATTCCAAATTTGTATTCTGTTTGTTTTGGAAGAATAATCTAAGAGAATTCTTTCTGTTTACTTGGATGGACCTGTACGGTTGACCATATCTATGAAAGAAATTTTATTTGATATTTCTTTAAACGCCCATAGCATGTTCCTCTCTACATATTCGATAAGACAAAGTGCGTTTGATTTGACAATTTCTCGAATATCTATAGACAAACAAAATATTTTGTTTTCAATTTTTTGTCAGCCAGGTTAAGATTGCCGTAAGAGAAACAATTTGGCAAACAATTTTTATCATGCATTTTTATAAATTTTATTCTTTCCCTTTTCCTTGTTTTCTTGTTGATACTGATAATACAACAACTACATATAGTTTACGAGGCTTAGAATAATTGTTCTGCAGTAAAAAGGAGCACATGTACATAGTAGATCAGGGAAAGCATTTCAAATACTTAAAAAGTTTTTTACATGTTAGAACTCTCATTAATGTAGTCTGCTAACATGCACAGATTCACTTCACTTCCTTTATTTCTTGCGCCCCTTCAAATGACGTGTTTAACGAAATTTGGAAAACAATTTAGAAAGTTGAGTAAATGCACGACGAAATATCTAGTTATTTTTAAAATACATTAATATTAAGCCTTCTCAAAGCATTAAAAAACTCAGTTTGTATTTGTTTTGACATGAGCTACCACAAATTCCTCGTTGAGAAAAGTTTTGTCAAAGACTTGTATTTATGTCTTGTACAAAATTAGCCGTTACCATTACATGTGGAAAGAAATAATGGATGACTATCACGTGGTTTAGGAGCTTGAAAACTAAGGAATAGTAATAAAATATTTCGCTATTAATGCAGTCACTAATCAGTGATCCACTATCACTATATCATGCAAGCTGGGTGGAAAACATGATTTCTGTTTTAGTATAACAACTTCTTTATATAGCGATATATACATGTATTCAATGAATATTCGATAATTTGAACACGAAGGAACCAAGTTCTTGGTTCGAAGAAAAGCATTTTGGGATAAACCCAACTCTGGGGATTTCTAATTTTTAGAATATGACAAGTTTAATTTAAGCAGGATTAGAATTAGCGGATATGTACAACATATGTTGTATATATGGGATCTGAAATTGAGAGAGATCAAATGATTACTGTAGAAGTTTATGGGGAGAAGATTAATTATTTTTAGTGCATTTAATTGACATTATTTTTCCAGACGATTTATTTGTACACGTGTATGCTTTTAAGCCAGTGAAAACTACTAATGACCGAGAAGGCTGCTTATCATAAATTTTTCTTGCCTCTAGTATTAAAATTACGGAATAAGAAAACTCATCAGCGTTAAGCAAGGCAACCAAAGGAAGACATTATTTATTGAAATTCCTTTTAAAGATCACAGAGTTGAATGAAAGGGTTGTTACAATGTAACTATTTTGTTCGCTCCTTCAATAGAAGGGGCCTAGCATTGTCCTAAAAGTCTTTAGCTTTAGTAACATAGTTACTCGATCCAATCCTTGTTAAGTCAGTGATTCCATATAACAGATAGATTACATAACCAGGCAACCTAGTAAGTAAGCCGTTTTAAATATTACAACAACATTGTAAGGCAAGGACCGCAGAGCAATGTTGATCGAGGTGACTGACTTAAAAATGAAGGCGGCGAACAAATGAGAGATTTTTAGATGAAGTAAACAGAAATTTGATCTTGTTGTCTTTGACCTGCAAAAATCTGTGTTAAGGAAATCATACTTTGAGTAACAACATTGTTACAAATATCCCTAAAGGATTAAAATTTGTTGCTCTACTAGGCTATTGTTTGTTGTAGAAGTCGACCCTTAAGACCTTAACCCCTTGGCAAATTGCGATGATATAATAAATGCGTATGGTCCATTTATATGCAACTGTATGGGTTTTATTAGTGACCTCCCCAATAAAAAATCCCACTCCTTTTGCTTTTGCTATTACTTTATGGAAATCAATGTCCACAACAGCTAAAAGATATGGTTTGTACGATTGAGTCCTTAATTGCTCACTACCCCTAAAATATCATTTGGCGACCCATCAAAGGTTCTGTACCCTCCCCAGCTTACTAAAATCTGCCCTAACTTGCTTAAAACACTACTGCCTTAAAATTTTTACTGCCATCCTAATACGTATAGGGCCCAAGAATTTTCTGAATTTTACACAACAATATTGCTTGGCATCATATTGGAATAAGATCACTGAAACTTGCGTTATAGAAATGCTCTGCTAACCCCTTATCCAATGATATAGAAAAGGCGTGTAAAATAAAAACGAATTTATTCAAGAGCTTTCAGCCTCGGGGAGGCGCTTGTAAAAGGTTGTAGGTGGGTCGCAACATTATTTCTTAAAATAAGATTGTCTCAGCGGCAATTATCAGAGATTTAAACAACTCTATATAAGTAACTTTGTCAGACTAACTTCTCCGTTGACAACAGGCGTTGTTCTTAAAGTGAAATAACATCTTGCAAGAAAGATGTTTTTCCTATTTTCTAAAAATGTACAGGACGTGAACAACCTGAGAGTCCTTTCTTTTAACGTGACTTGTACGCCAGTGTTCGGGGGTGAGTTTTCGTGCCAAGTATTAAGGCAAAGGGTCATAATAATGAAACGTTAATAAGCCCCAGTGAATATAGGCTTATTTTATGATCAGTTCCTCAATCATATTAAAACAAATAAGTGTAGCTTAAATTGTATAACTATTTCTTTAGAACCCTCTTCAGGTAAAATATTGACCTAAAACAAGTTACCAAAGCCAAGTGATTGAGAAATTGTTCACTCGATTTCCGTTAACTGTTGTTAAGCCTCCAGCTGCATCCAAGGATACAGCGTCTCCAGTAGAAATGTGTTCCTAATTGCTAATGAATCAAACAAAATTGAATCCAGTTGTATTTTTAGCTTCACAGCATTATCAGTATTGACCTTCTAGCGGACCTCATCCACCCTAGGTTATTCTAAAATAAAGCAGAACTACCCTGGAGAAAAAGTTAAAAGTTGACCCCGCGAACTATATTTGTTTAGTATTTGACTATTTGCCTATCAATTTATTGAACACTTTAAGATCAACCTGCCATATCGTCCAGCCTCTTGCTCTGCGGTCACACATTGAACACTTGAAAAATAGCTTTCTCTATCTCAGATTCGTTCCCTCTAATTTTACATCAATGTAAATTTATGAAGTTAGTTTTCACAAACTGTCACTCTTCTAAGCTTGAGTGTGACGGCTCATTCTATCGACGGCGATGCCGGTCGTAACAACATGACACATGTTGAAGTTATTATTGCCGCTAAAAAGATAAACAAGAAAACTCTATCAACTACCATGGAAGCATATTGCCATTCCAGGATATAATACCTTTGTTGTTCTTTATATGAGACGTTATCTGTCAACACGTCCAAATCTTCATAAATTATCTGCTGAGTCTTTTTCTTGCCTTGTAGTGCCACAAATCGAATGGGCGTTTCAAACGCTCTGATATTCATGGAGACACTATCAGGCATGCTCACATTTGACGTCACTTCCGGGTCGATTTCTGTATTAACATAGTCTTGTGATAACAGCGGTTGTGTCTGACATCGCGGAGGACTAGGAATTCCATTACACTGAACGCGTCTATGTGAAAGCGACGTTTGACTACCGTTAACTTCCACGACGTCGCTGAATCTAACCGCTTTTCTCCGCCGGACGCTAGAGGAGCGCCGTTCAGGGAGGGATATGTTAAATCGAGTTCGACATAAGATTTTACCTAGTTTTTTCACTAGTATTGTTCTAAGCCAATCTGGCATCGGTTCGGAAAATCGCTGACGAAAAAAGAACTTCAAGACGAAAGTTGTGGCTGTAATGGACATTGCTATTTGTATGACTAGCAGAAAGTAGAAGTATGATAACAACGGTATGTTGTCGGATGTGGCAGGGAGCTTTTTACTTGCTATGTTTAGGTATACTATCATTGTCACTAAGATTGTTACTCCCAGTGTTATTCTCTCTCCAGAATTTGGTGGCAGACAGAAACCAAGAGTGATCAAGGCAGTTATTGTTGTACATGGTAAAATAAGTGTGTAAATGTAGTACAATGTTTTGCGACGAATATGAAGATGATAGACAACTTCCGAGAAAGGTTTGGTACAACATGGGTACTTTGTGTAAACACTCTTAGCTCCGAATGCTACAACTTCCCATTCGGCGTTGGACGTGAAATGTTGCATGGCTCTATACAGATTAGAGTACTCCATATGTAGCTCATCTGCGTTTTGAGTCCACGATCTAAAACAAAAACAAATATCTTGTTAGTCAGTAGAGGTAAGTATTCCACAGACTATTATACTCCGTGCAGTCGGTCTTGTAGATTCAAACACTTCCAGTGAAGACAAGTGTAAAGGCTTAAAACGTTGTCTAAATCAACTATGTCGACTTCAGGCCTTTTAAGGTCAGTGCTACTTACCAAGCTGTTCGGCTATTAATTTGTCAAAATGTGTTAAGCAGGTCAGATATAATACTACTACACTTCATTCGTCCGGCAATAACCCCATACTCTGAACCGCAGATGATCATCATAATCAAATAATAATCAAATAATAATCAAATAATAATCAAATAATAATCAGATAATAATCAAATAATAATCAAATAATAATCAAATAGTAATCAAAATTTTATAAACATCTCAGGCAAATTTTGAATACCATTACCAGCAAAGCGCTGTTTATTCATTGATTAGACAAGTAGCAATGGCTGGAGAATATCCAATAAGAAAACATAAACTTAAGGAAATGATGCAAGAAACTAAGTCAGAGGTAAAATTGATAGTCAAAAAGTGAACATTCAGAGCAGATATCAAGTATCCTCGGCAGATAACATTGCCTATTTAGCTAGAATGGCTAAGCTGACCCACACTAAACTAATGTAAAGTGAGTTGTAAGGTTTACTGGTTTCTCTTTAGTCAATTATAGAAATCTAAATATAAAAATAGAGGAAACATTTCATAGTACCATTGCTAAGCCAAATTTGCATATTATATTCTCTGCTTGCAAAATTTTGCTGTAGGGGTAGCTCCTCGAGACGTTCAATCAAGAACTCATTAAATACATGGCAGGCTTATTTATAAGGTTTGAATGTCGTGTAATTCAATGGCAACCTGGAGAATTCTCCAGGAGTCACAAGTGACGTATTACATTAACTTTCTTTTACAGCTCATTGCCCTGGACTTTATTTTGCTTTATGCGGAATATGAAGACACTGCTGTTAGCTAGACATTGTTGAAAACCTCCGCTCAAGCGCAATTTGACACTAGGTATCGAATTGCATAATTAACCAAAAAAAAAAGTGTATTTCTGATCTAGCAAAACAATGTTTGAACAATCTGTTAGCGGAGTCAGGAGGAGACGAGGTGTGATGACCGTTTGAGGCGTCTGTTATTTTTTTGTAACCTTTAGATTGACATACTTAAACACTAAACCTCAAATGGTCCCTTCCACCCTAGGCATATTTTATTGAGCATAGGTTACATCCATTAAGCACAATAAGAATTAGTGGCCTTTTCTCACATGTTGCCATAAAAACCTAGCACAAAAGTCTTCAAACTTACACTTTTTGGTTAAGTTTAAAATAATTTTTTCTACTTGGTAGTTCAAACGTTCCTTATGTTAAAGACAATAAAGTTTCCATTAAATCTTTCCTTGGCAAATTAACAAATTAACATTTTTTCATCCTTTCTAGCAATACTTTTTACTTCAGAACCGTTTTTGCATGAACCAAGTGAGCAGAGTGCAAACAAACGCGTATTTGGTGTCTGCACATAGTTCTGCAATTTTAAGGCGATTCAGAAACAAGGTGAAAGTAATGTGGGAATCCAGGTTGAACTCACACATAATATTTTTTATCGTTTATGCTCGAAGTCCGAGCTCGATTTTAAGCTACTCATTTTAATCAACTACCAATGAAAGCCTCCAAGATTGGCATAGTTTTCTGCAATGATCAAGAGAGGAATTAGGTCGAAGATTAACATGCGATAAAATCATTGCCGAAATGCAATCTTTGAGTAGTTTTTTCAGTGATAGCTTGGGAGTCAAGGAAAACAAAATAAGATCATCAAGAGCAGTTGTTTCACTATCACATTATTTGGATTTTAATTAAAGGATCATATCAGTGTTACTAAAGCATGGTTTGATGGCCTATTCAGTTGGGGCTTTAGGAAATTTATTCCCTTCTCAAAAAACGCATCAGTCAATAGACATGAAGAGCCCCTTACCATGGTTGAGGATCTAGAATAAAAAGTCTCGTTAAATTTACAAAAGGCAGCGATTTATTCATTTCAAGGTGTTGAGTCTTCTGTCTCTGTTTTATATCCGTATACGCCATGTGTTTCCCGGGTTCGATTCCAGCGCTGGGAAGCTTTGACAACTTCTCTTTGCCATAGTCACGGGGCCTACCTAGTCCATGTGAGGGAAATTGGGGAGACGGAAACTCAAAAAGCCCGTCGGATGGATTGTACCTGTGTTTGGACAGCCCAGCCTTGTCACACATGTGTCACGCTGAACATGGTTGAAGAACACGTAAAGGCTACAAGGGACTGTGGTCTACTCAGCCACTTTCACTCTAATTCACAGAGTAGGTTGCTCAACTGATCGAACAGTTGAGATCTCATACGTCGTATCGACGGGAGAATCCATCCATACGTAAGTGAAGAAACTCTTTTGTTCTGAACTGATGTCAAAAGTAGAACGGATTCATAAAAACACAGAACAGACATTCCCTCAAGATTCTGCCATCATTTCATTTACTATCCAGATACAGGTAATTAAAAGGGAACATGGTTTTCTGTTTTCCATTTTAAGTTGTGACCAAATTTCCAGCCCAAATAACGTGATATTAAAGGAAAATATAAGACATTCCAGTCTCTAATTTAATTAAAATATCCATGATCCCTTTTACAGTAAAATAAGATGATTCCACAAGTGGGCCCAAAAGTGGGGAGAGAAAGCAGCTGTTCTTACCCCATCTGTAAAAGTGAGGGGGACGAGTCCCTCCCATCCCTGCAGAATGTACGCCAATGGCTGTTACTGGTGTTTCGAAGCATTTAGAAGGAAATGTAAATGACGAAGATCTTGCTCGGTGACTTGTCTGAGACCTCATCATTTCATGGGTGTCGATTATCATCATCATCGTCATCATCATCGTTTTTATCAGAAGCAGCAGTAGCAGCAACAGCATCATCTCTCTCTCACAGGGTCTTATTCAAATTCCCCGCCTTTATGTCACAGATGAGTTGGTACTCAGGCCTCTTATAAACTTCCTGGAAGTAAACAATCGTGCCAACATGTTCGCAATCGACGATCAAGATTTTGTACGGACCAAGGAAAAACAAACTTATGCCTGTCCCTGGAATCACATTTGTTTACTGCCTTTTCCCAGCCTGACATGTACCAAAACAGAAAGATGGAGGGTTCGATATCGTTTTTATGATGATCATCAATCCGCAATACTCCTACATGACTCAAAATGATATTTGATATATTTTGGCTTACAGTGTTCTGGATTGTAGCTGTCCTTGCCATGGTATGTATTATCTCTTGTATTAGTGCTTCTGTTTACTATTGTGCTACATCACATAGAAGGCAAGTGTACAGGCTGCGACGATTTACGCTCTTGAACTACCGAACTGGTGAAAATGAGCGATACATTGGAAGTCCTGATGAGGAAAGCAGGCCTTTCAACGACAGAAGTGCCAGTGCTATTATTTCAAGTTGTCGGGTTGTGAAGTTCAAAACGAACTCCAAGTCCTGGAACAGACGTAACTGTCGAAATGATGTATGTGCTATTTGCATTGACGATTTTCTTAAAGGGGAAAAAGTCATAGTGTGTCCATGTAAGCACGGCTATCACAAGGAATGTTTACGACGCTGGGTACTTGAGAAGAATTCATGCCCTTTATGTTTTAAATCGATATCAAGGTTCTGCTATGGGACTGTGTGAAGCAATGCGGTTGGTAGTGAATATGAAGGTTTCAAAAAGTAGGAAACGGCCTAGAAAATCTTCAATTTGTGGTGCCGTTTAGAATTCGCGTTTTAAACTGGTGTTTTCCACTAGAACGTAATAGGTCGAGGCAGGAGGGGCAACGCTAAACATGGGCATGTTTAGAGTTTATTATTCGAAAATCTAAACGCCGCATTCCCAGAGAATTTAATATTTTGTAGACTGTTTTAAGCCTTTTGTTACGATATAAAATGATAAGTTTGCGAAATATATATTCATAGATAGAAGATTATCCACCCTCGGAATTTGAATCGTGGTTCTCACCCATTTTCTATATCTCAGGTGTCATTTGGATAGTATCTAGTATCTTATATTTTGCAGATTTGTACAGAAAGAATTCGCTTTTTATGATTATCCATCAACAGCCATCAACAGTAATGACTCCACAGTGTTTAGAACGTTTTTCCGTTTGCTAAGATTAAAGTATTTGCACCAGTTAGGAAAAGTAAGACCAGGTGGTACCATAGAAGTGGAAGTTGAGAAGTAAAAACTTAATGAGACCGAGGTTATAAGATTGGAAATATGTTACTCGTGGCTTTGCATGTCTGATATATTAGCTCAGTGGCGAATACAAGTAAAACGTCCATGAACTTTAGATCGTAAATGATTATGGAGTGAATTGAATGTCACCAGACAATGATTAATAATCTACCTACTTCATTATTAGATCATATATCTCAGAATAAATATCATTTTGAGATATCCTTTGACAACATTTAGAAAATACGCATACCAGTATCTTTAGCATAGCTGATTTTATGACATTAATGATAAAATCATAGTCTTATGTCAAATGATGATCTTAAAGGAAAACATAAAATTTTAAAAGATTTTAAAATTCATCATTTGACAAAAGATTGTGATTTTATCATGAATGGATGAATTAAGTTTCAATTGCATTTATGGCATTACAGAGACAAATAGCATACTCTTTCCCTGTATTTTTATAGAGGGAGAAATTATGCTCTTGTTACATGTAAGATACGTTTGGGATCAATTTAGTTGCAAGCCTGATATTGAATTCAAGATGACTTTAATCCTCCAAAAAGAGATGCCATGTACAATGCTGAAACTTATTTAATAACAGTTCATATAAATTTTCTAAGTGTTTGTAGAAAGATTAATAGAATTTTTTTGGATTGCTTGATGAAAGATTAATAGAATTTTCTTCCAATAGCTTGATAAAAGATTTCTACATTTCTTCCAATTGCTTGATGAACAACATCCATGCAGAGCTTTAAATCTGTCACATGCATTTAAACCAGAGGGTGGGATCAGTAACTGTCTAAATGGGGCTTTCAAAATTTTACAACTTCCATCAATGGAACACATTGAGTTGACAAAACTTGGTACATTTAGAATCATATATCAATATATGTTTGTAAGTATGTATACATGTAGAACATAAGTAACGATTCTGTAAACAAGAGTGCTCAATACATGGATATAGAGCAGTTTAAGAAGAAGAGAATAAGTAAAGAGGAGTTCACTACTCAGAGTTTCATGCTATTGCAATCTTAAGGCAGATTGTTGGTACAGATCCAAATGATCCCTTACCCTTGACAAGGCCACTGTCTTACCAAAGGCATGGAAATAGATTTCATAGCAGATCATTTAACAACAAATAGTACAGGAGAGAGACTGAGTTATCTTAAGACTAAATACATTTGGGACTCGAAAACACACTTGACAGCCTTTGACGTATGTTGGCAAATTGAAACAAAAGTACAGCCTTGCAAAGGTGGCAGATGCAGATGAAACTTATGCCTTAAGGAGAAATTAATTCTGATGAATGGTGACTATAGGTTGACACTCAATAAATGGTCAGATATCATATCAAAGTGTTGTCATGAGATGTTTATTGTTTGCAAGCATATTGATTAGCAAGTGTGGTATGGTATAGATATGCTTGTTCGTATTTGTAAAAATTATTCTCCTGAAGATTACAACAGCATGAAACTCTGGGCAGCTAATTTATGCAAATCCTCTTTAGTTACTCTCTTCTTCTTATGTATTGTGTGTGTGTGTGTGTGTGTGTACGTGTGTGTGTATGTGTATAGAAAGAGTCACTAAAAGATCAGATTTGGAAATTCACTTTTCCAAACCCCATCTTTTAGTCTCTCTTTCTTTACCACTCTATATTTATGGATTGAGCACTCTCGTATGTTCAGACAATTGCCCTGATTATAGTTACATATGTATGTGTATATGCAGACACACTAGCAAACATGAATTATATGTTATGGAAGTCAATAAACATGAAATATATATACTGCTAGCAGGGATCAATCCCAGGATCTCCCACACCTACAGCAGTGACTTAACCACCACCCTAAATAGGGCAATAGTAACGTTGACAATCCAGGAAGTGGATCTCAAATTCTTGACACCAGCAGCCACCTAATTATTTTCATTTTGCTGGTAGTTTAATCAGTGCCATTTTCCTTATATAATATGTATAGATATATATATACAGCCTCTAGAAAAGAATTTATGTTTGTAGAGTGATGGTGATCATTCTTGCTTTGTAAATATTATCTGAATCAATAAATTATTTATCAGTCATGCACATACATTGTTTTTATTTCCCTGGGGTACAATGTGTGACCACACTCTCATACACAAATGTTTTGTAGGCATCTTAGGTCTTGGGTCAGATCTCAAATTGTTTAATTTGTATACTGAAGTTGCTTTTTGATTGTTTGTGTTATGTGTCCGATTTGTGGATGAAAGGGAGCACAAAAGGTTATCTGATGCATAACTGCATCACGAGGGAGGGTTTCCAATTTTGTGTCCTGGTGAAATAATGATCAGCTGGTTTTTAAAAGTGTGTGAAACTTTGAAATGAGAAGTGTTGTAATGATAATGGGTCATGGCATAAGTAATTAGTTCTGAGTTTTTGGTATAGACTAGATTCAGGATTAACCCCAAGTAATTTTACACGTTTGTATTACAAGAATGTACTATAATAATTGCTAACCAAACCAGAATTTCAGTTCTGGAGTCACTTAAAAATTCTGCTATTTCAAATATGTATAGTTGCTTAGAAAAGAATCTGTCAGTCAGTCTGGCTACTTTCAAAACACAGTTGGGTATAAGTTTCATTGATTTCTTCTGAATTCCAATTCTGATGATTTG